>BPTQ01000005.1:331454366-331485050 GCA_019973895.1 Chrysanthemum seticuspe
ATTATGTCTTTGATTATTTGTGTGTATGCTTGCATGTTCTCCATGTCCGGCTAATTTATTTGTGTGTTTGCTTAGGGAATATGAAACTTAAGTATTGAATATTGATTGGTTGATACTTATCTTAGTTGACTAATGATCTAGAGTGCGCTAGATTATTCGTTGTGTACTTAATGCTTGACTTTTCTTTGTGCACTTTAGAATATAATTATCTAGGTAATTGTAGGATAAAGTATTCAAGGACAACCGTAGAGTAGGCGTCTATAAATCACTAGAGGATTTGTAAACAAGACCCTTTGGTAATTTCAAAGAGTTAGGGAAACAAGCACGCCCTATAGCTTTAGAATCACAACGCAACTAGGAATAAGGACGTGACAAATCAACCATCAATAGGAGATAATTAAGGAGTAGTAAAACCTAAGTAAACACATCTTTAAACTATCATACGAGTACACATCAATTAGACATAGACTATCACAACCTTAGCTTAGATAATTAGATAATAGTAGAGTAATCGGTAGCAATACCAACCCCCCAAATCCAATACCCGAGATTCGTACCTTTTCAATTTCTAAAAAACATAAAAAGATAAAAAATAATCTTCCTCAACCTCAACCTTAGCGTAGTAAGTTCTCACTAGCATTCCTATTCCCCTAGAGAACGATATCAATACCCGTGGCTTACCCTAATTACTACACTACAACGATTAGGTTCACTGCCTAGGGTGTTATAAAACTTGCTCGAAGAAAAGGAAGTTTCCTTGACCCCGAACGACGCGTGTAGCGTTATCAGTGACAACAGGTGCCACTGAGGGAGAGAGAGACGATGCTTCAGGTGCTTCAGGAGGAATGGAAGATGTCTCAGCAGATTGACCCTTGGCAGTAGAGGAGGCAGCTTCAGAAGTTGCTTCAGCAGGAATGACTGGAGAGGATTCCTTGGTTGGAGCATCATCAGCCTTGAGTCTTTTGGCTTCTGGAGCAGCTTCATTCTCTGAAATCCTCTTTAGGTTGAGAGATTTTGCTAAGGATAATGATCTTTCCTCCATGATTTGGTTATATTTGCGATACAGGACATGATCAGGAAAGGTCTTGACTTGTTTCATTGTGAGGCCAGAGTTGGACAATGAGTATTGGTTTTTCACCACCCTTCTTATTTCATCTTTAGTGGGAGGTTTGTTTTTGGCCTTCTGAGCTTGGATGGCCCTCTTTTGTGCAATTGCTTCCTGCCTCCTTTGTCTTCCCTGAGCCATCATTCGCTCCACATAATTGTCACATAGGAAATCTTCACCTAATATACTTTGAGCCAGAGAAGGTCTTGAAATGACTTGCTGAGTTAGTATATCCCAGTGTTCAGTAGGCATCTTGACCCTCAGTTCATCTAGTTCTTTTCTTCTCTCAGGAGTTAGAGATGAAAATTCCTTTGTTTCAAGTTGGTTAGCCAATGCTACACTTTCCTTTGACATCTCAAACTCTGCAAATCTACTTGCTTGACCTAGTCTTTCCTCCTCAGTCACCAGGTTAGGACCAAGTTCATCTTCAGAGATGACATTTTTCCCTTTATCATCAGGCTGCTTAGCACACTCTTCTTTAGTTAGATCAACTATAGGAATTTCTACTGGAGTGGTCAAGACAACAACATCAGGATGATCTGCTGAAGGTGAAGGGCCTAATGGTTCTTGATCAGATGAAGATTGACCAAGGTCTGGAGATGCATCCTCCAATTGCATATCAGCAGATGCAGCCTTATCAACCCCAGGTTCCTCTGAAGCTTCAGAAGAAACCTTATGTGAAAAGGATTTCCTTTTTCTTTTGTAAAGGACAGGTTCCTTCTTTCTTGAGGAAGTAGCAGCTACTGATGAAGGGTCATTGAGAGAAACTTCATCCAACATTTCTAGAGATCCAAAGGGAGGAACTTCTTGCTCTTCATCAGAGGAAACCACCAGTTTCCTTTTGGAAGACCCTTTTAGTTTGTGCTCTAAGACCTTAACCTGATTCTGCAGCTCTTCAATTTTACCCCCAAGAGACAATTTGGTCTCTGCAAGTTCCTTTTTCAGATCATTAACCTCTGCAGCATACCTGTTGACAAGAGCATACACAGATGAGAGAGTAATGGGGTCCTCAGCTCCACCAGCAGATTGCTCTGTGGTAAGGGGAGCCTCATTGGACCTTTCAGAAGTAGCCTGGTCATGCTCAATGTGGGGAAGATCTTCATCAAGAGGATCCCTCACAGGACTTGGTGTGGGTGGTCTATTAAGATCTGACTCAACATGAGTATCAAGTGTGGGTGGAGGACTGGGACAGAGTGGTTGGACTGGAGCAACATGAGTTGCTTCAGCAGTAGAAGATGGGCCTTCATCAATGTTAACCAATGGATTACCATCAGTAGCCACAGGTGAGGTAGGAGGATTATGAGACATATTCTCCTCATCAGCAGCCTCATTACCTTGAGGCAACATGGCTGCTAGCAAGGGATGATGTTCCCCCTGAAATTTGGTTCTCATAGTAGTAAATAGTTTAGCAGTTAAAGCACATATAGGATAAAAAACTTGGGCTTGGGTAGAGGTGTCTAAAATCATTTGTAGAAACCTTGGGTACATTAAAAATTTTCCTTTTGTCTTTTGAATATTTTCAACCATGTTTTCGAAAATATACTTAGAAAAATTGAATGTTACCCCTTGAGAAAGACACACAATACCATATCCCAGTCTTGTAGAGAACTGGTCCCATCCTCCGGTTTTGTTGCTCAAGCATTGGAGCAGTGTGTGAACCAGGAATCTCCATTTGGGGCAGAGTTCCTTCTTTAGCCACATATCAGTTCTAGTACCACGATAGCCAATAGCCCTTAGCCCATTCAGCACATCTTCCTGATTAGAGTAAAATGCTCCATCAGCATCTTCCAGGTGAAGCTTTCTTCTGATTCGGTCCTCGGTCACAATGTACTCTGTTTCATCAATCACATCCCTAATCTCTGTCTCGCTCCTTTTCTCAGTAGTTGCCCAAAATTGAGTAATTAGAGATTCATAAATCTCATTTGGAGAATGAGTTAGAGCATAACGAATTTTGGACCTTTTCAGAAATTCCACCATTGGTTCGTACAATTCATAACCTTTGCCATTACCCAGAAATGCAACTTTGTTGTGATCATGTTTAAATTCAAGAGCCATGAGGAATATGAGTGTTTAGGGTTATGATCCTTGAAATGGTGAGTGTTTGTGGAAGTAGAATAGGAGGGAGTTCGTTTGTTCTGAAGCGAGTGATGGTGGGTGGAGTGTTTTTGCCCAAATTATAGTCAAGGAAAAATTGACCGTTTGGTTGACCATTGCTGACGTGTAAGACAACTTTGACCCTACCCAAAATAACACTTCGGCAGAAACACATGATCAATCTGCTGAAGTTATGGCATCAGTAGAATGCATCAAAGATAAGAATATCTTCGGTAAGTTTCTAGAATTACTGTGCCACCCACTTGCATTAAACTCATTGAACCTTGAATCCGTCTATAAAATGATCCCAATGTAACTCATCTTTTCACCAAGATCCCCAAATATTTACCACAAACCCTAGAAGCCAAATAGCCTCAATTAACCCAATTGCACTATGACTTCCAAACCTGAGATCATAGATCTCACTTCCTCATCTTCCTCATCCTCTTCATCATCATCAAGTGGTGAATCAAACCCATGGTTCCATTACTTTCCTCAACCCTATCCAAGACCAAATAAATCGCCCTTTCTTTCTTCTTCAGAAGATGACAGTGTAGTGAATCCAAGTGAATCTGCTGATGATTCTGATGAATCCTATAAGGAGGGAACTTCTTACTCCCAACCTCCAGCACCTCGGTCTCAACAAAGACCTCGTGCCAGGAATTTGCCACTCCCCAAAGATAGAGGGGTGGTTCTTGGTCTCACTGCGCCATCTTTTGGTGCATGAACACACATCGTATAGTAGAAGGGCTTAAGGAGGGTGGATCGATTGCATTTTGGTTGAAATGAATAGATGAAGCACAAAGGACACGATAGTTCTCTTCGTCATCCTACGTGGTCATCGTCATCATCAATCGTTTGCATCAATCCATCCTTCCATTTTGGTCCTTAGCATCTTCGTCGTGCTGGTCATGCATATCCAACCAGCCAGTTAAGCGGAATGGGTGGTTACGCAAGACCTACAAAAGCAAAGCCAGCATTTAACGCATATCCAGCATTCCATTAGATTTCGGAATGAAAGATATACATTAGATTAGGCTTAGCTTAAGTGTACAGCTCGTATCTTGAGGATGCAAAATAGAAGGTTGACTTAATGTAAGCTGTAAGCTGTAAACTGTTTCTTGAATGAATGAATGAACAATTTGACTTCAATTTCTTTTCTTTCAGTATTATCTTCAGTAGAATCAAATTGTATGCTTCAGTATTTGTTATCAGAAGAAACAAGCAACACTCTTTCAGCTATTTGACCATGTACTAATGAGCCACTTTTGATGAATTTGATCTTGATCATGGGATGTGTATACTGCAATCCAGATAAGGAACAGACAAAATGCAGTACAGACAACTGCAAAACAGACACTAAAATATACACACCAACAAAAACAAACTAGAGAAATATTAGAAGTTAGTGTTAGAAAACAAACTAATATACAAAAACAAACAAACATCTGCAGAGTGCACAAAGACAAACAAAAATCTGCAGAGTTTGCACAAATCCTCCCCTGAGGCATATGCCTCCCCTGAGGCCTATGCCTCCCCTCAAACTATGCAGTCAAGGGTTTAGCATTCCAATATTGACCACGAGGTGTTGAAACCTTGGTCCATCAAACGCTTTTGTTAATAAGTCTGCCACATTATCATCAGTATGGATTTTAGCCACTTTTATCAAATGTTTTTCATAAGCATCTCTTATAAAGTGGTGCCTGATTTCAATGTGTTTTGTTCGACTGTGAAAAACTGGATTTTTGACTATGCAGATGGTACTTTGATTATCTATATGAATTGTAGTGTTCATAAAATTGTACCCATAGTCCAGCAATTGGTTCTGAATCCAAAGGACTTGTCCACAGCAATTTGCAGCAGCAACGTACTCTGCTTCAGTAGTTGAGGTGGCCACAATGGTTTGTTTCTTGCATTGCCAAGAAATCAACCTTTTGCCTAGAAATTGGCAACCTCCAGTGGTGGATCTTCGATCCAGATTTGCACCAGCATAATCACTGTCACTATATGCTTCCAGCTTGAAAGGAGACTCTTTTGGGTACCAAAGGCCTAAAAGAGGTTGGCCTTTGAGGTACTTAAAGATCTTCTTGACAACATTGAGATGGGAAGTAAGTGGAGTGACTTGATGTCGAGAACAAACACTCACAGCAAACGTAATATCAGGTCTTGAAGCCGTCAAATACATTAATGAACCAATCATGGACCTGTACAGATGAACATTCACAGGTAGATCTGGTTCATTATTAGCTTTAGCCTTGGGAGCTTCATAAGGTGTTGTGGCAGTCCTAACACCTTCCATACCAAACTTCTTCAAAATGTCCCTCACATATTTATCTTGACTGATGAAGATGCCATCTTGTTTCTGCTGAACTTGGAGACCCAAAAAGAAAGTAAGTTCTCCCATAGCACTCATTTGAAATTCACCCTTCATAAGTTCCTCGAATTCCCTGCACCAAGCTTCGTTTGTGGAACCAAATATAATGTCGTCCACATACACTTGCACCAGAATGATGTCGGAGTAATTCTTCTTGAGGAACAGAGTTTTGTCAATAGCCCCTCGCCTATATCCATGCTTCAGCAGGAATGATGAAAGCCTAGCATACCAAGCTCTTGGAGCCTGATGTAAGCCATAGAGAGCTTTAACAACTTTGTAAACATGATTTGGGTGATCTGGATCTTCAAAGCCCTTGGGTTGAGAGACATAAACTTCCTCTTCAATCTCACCATACAAAAACGCACCTTTGACATCCATTTGATAAACCATGAAGCCCATATAAGAGGCATACGCCAAGAAAATGCGAATTGCTTCAACTCTGGCAACAGGAGCAAATACTTCATCATAATCAATCCCTTCCTCTTGTCTGAAGCCTTGTGCTACTAATCTTGCTTTGTTTTTGATCACAACACCCCTAGCATCTCTCTTATTCTTCAGAACCCACTTTGTTCCAATGGCATATTTGCCATCAGGTAGTGGTACCAAGATCCAAACCTGCTGATTGTGAAATTGTTGCATCTCTTCTTGCATTGCTTCTAGCCAACTTGAATCATTAAGAGCTTGAGATACACTGGTTGGTTCCACTTGAGAGAGAAAACAAGCAAACAGACAATGTTTGAAGTCTGTGTGATTGTCTCTTTGTTGGTTGGAGACATAAGAGAGAAAAGCAATCTGTCCAAATTGAGGACTTGTGATAGCCCTTCGAGTTCTAACAGGTGCCAAAAGATCGCCTATGATGTTGGATTGAGGATGAGCAATGTTGATCCTCTGAGTAGTAGTGGGGTTGACTTCAATGGATGAATCAAGATTAGTGATGGTTGGTTCAAATTCAGCATCATAAGAGGGAGAGGTGAAGATGCCAGCTTTGGGTTGATGATTTCCAAGATCTGAAGGTTTTGGAAAGCGTGTATAGGGTTCACCAAAGTCTGAAGATACTTGAGAAGGAACAGCATAGCCTTCAGCAGATGTGGGGATGGAAGGTGTGACAGAGTCAACTTCAGCAGACTCGTTGTTTCTGCTGACTCCTTCATTAGCTACCCCTTCTTTCAGTTTCTCTGCTTCAAGCTTGGCAGCAAATTCTTGAGTCTGAAGCCTAGCGAGGTCCTCAGCATAATGAGAGTCATCTTCATCACTCGAATCAGCAGTATCCTTGGAGGTGGTACCTGCAACATTGTTAGGGGAGAAAGAAGGCACCAGTATGGGTTGCTCATCATCTTCAAACTCATTTTCAGAGTCATCATCAAAGGGACCTGCATGGTTAGTTGGAGATTCTTGAGAACCTGCACTTTGATTAGCCAAGTGTCTAGTGTAACCCAAGGAATTAGTTAAGTAGTCAAGGTCAAAAGACCAAGTGTGACCCTGTCTTTGAACATTATGCTTATCTTCCAAAAATCTCAGGTTCAATGTCTCCTCTATCTTCTTGGCTTGCAAGTTGTACACCTTGTAGGCCTTACTATGAGCTGAATAACCCACAATATAACCATCATCAGCCTTCTCATCAAATTTTCCCAACGGATCACTTGTGTTCAGAATGGTCACTTGACAACCAAAAGGTTTTAGGTAGTGAATGACAGGAACCTTTCCAAAGAGAAGTTCATATGGGGTTTTGAGTTGTGGTATGGTAATGGACACCCTGTTTAGCACATAGCAGGCAGTGCCAACAGCTTCAGTCCAGAACATAGTGGGCAGTTTAGAGTCTGCAAGCATGGATCTAGCAGCCTCTATTAAGGTCCTATTCTTTCTTTCAGCCACCCCATTTTGTTGTGGGGTTCTTGGATTACTATAGTCCCTTTTTATGCCTTTTGACCCACAGAGTTCTATAAGAATAGCATTTTTGAACTCTGTCCCATTATCACACCGAATTCCCTTAACCTTTTTATTCAACTGATTTTCAACAAGAGTGATGAATTCAGTCAGCACTTGAGATGTTTCATCTTTGGTTCTGAGAAAGAAAACCCAACAAAATCTGCTATAGCCATCAGTGATTACCAAATAGAAGAACTTATGATCAATGCTTCTGACTTGAGTTGGACCAAACAGATCCATGTGAAGCAACTGAAGAGGTTTAGTAATGATGCTCATAGCATTGATAGCTTTGTAAGAAGCTCTGTGTTGTTTTCCTTTGTTGCAAGCGACACAATTATGATCATTGGTGAATACTTTGGTGGGAAGACCTTCAACAAGACCCATTTTAGAAAGTTTGTTAATGGTCTTGAAATTCACATGTGCCATCCTCCTATGCCATTTAGTGGACTCATCAAGAGATGCTTTAGCCACCAAACAAGTGAGATCACCACCTGGTTGAACTTCATTAAGATTGAATGTGTATAAGTTGTGAGTTCGAGGAACCTTCAGCAGAATTGAAGTTTCTTCTGGGAGTGTGAAGTCTTTAGACAGCACAAGACATTCATGCTCGGTGAAGAGAACTTTATTCTTAGTGTCACAGATTTGTGAAACAGAGAACAAGTTGAAATGCTGAAGTTCCTTAACAAAGTACACATTTTCAAAATCTAGATGAGGTGTCTTTATGGTGCCTTTCCCTGTGATACTACCATCACTTCCTCCAAAAGTCACATTGCCTCCTCCTTCTATAGGGACAAAATTGTGCATCATATCCCTGTTTCCAGACATGCTTCTGGAACAACCACTATCAACAATACCAATATTCTTATGCTTAAGGGGATGATCCTACAAACAACAACAAAAATATATACAAACAGTTAGTATTCAGTGGAGGTTCAAGTCATTACTGACTTGAACCTGCCTTGTGGATCACAGGTTTAGGGCATGAAGTATTAGAGGATCCACCATTGTTCTTGGTCCTCCACTGATAATTTGGTCCCTTGTTAGTCCAAGAACAACCTGCTGAGGGCTTCACAGCAGTGCTCTCATATCCCATCCCAGCATACATAGAGTCAACATATGTAGGCCAATAACCATGTTTAAAGTATGTGCTAGTTGGTTGGACATAAGGTCTGGTAACTGAATCTCTCCAATGAGAGTCAGTCTTTGCTGCTTGAGGGACATAAGGTGGAATATTAGCAACATTGGTCCAGTTAGGTTTGTGTTTCTGGAAAGTAGCACATGCACCCAATCTTTGTTCATAAAAATCACAATCCTTAATCAAGTGAAGTTTACTGCCACATACAAAACATGTCTTCTTCTTAGAAGTTTTATTCAAATAGGGAGAAGTTGAATTACATGCAGAAGTACTTAAAACAGATACATTCAAGGAATTGATTTTAACAGACTGATTATTCAAACATTTAAAAGATAAGTCTTCAGGAGAAACTGTCTTGGAAGTTGATTCCTCAGCAGCTTCCCTAGAGGGCTCACAAGTAGATTGGGGTGCAGGCTTGGGTGTTGGTTCAGGCTTGGGAAGGTCAGACTTCTCATTTGAATCACAGCTTTCATAGGAAGTAGACCCTTGATCCGATGAATTGTCACTGTCAGAGCAAGAGACAAAATCATTAGATGAGGTATCAGGGTCTGGCAAGTCTTTTGACTTTTTGCCATATAGGTGATGTGATCCATCAAAGTCAACAGTGATGGATAGGTCTGTGGGCATAAATTCACCTCTAATAGGTCCAGGGACAGCATGCAAATCACCTTCTTTTACAAAGTTAGCTAATCCTGCTGATGTAGGTTTACGCCCATCATACTTAGCTTCTGGTCCTACATATTTTTGAAAGCCTAAACCTATCGGGCATGTCTGAGATTGACTAGTATAGATGATTCTATTTAAGCTTTTACCAGACATTTGCCATTCATTATTCCTAGCAACTTCCTCAGCTAGTTTTTCTTTAAGCTCTAAGTTCTCAGACATAGCTTCATCCTTTGCTTTCTCAGACAGCTTTAAGTAATTATTTGCAACTTCTAGATCAAACTGTAATACTTTTATCTTTTCTTCATAAGCTATTTGATTCTTTTGAAACCACACTTTTTGTCTTTCTACAGTTTTTAATGCAAGTTTATGAGCTTCATTATCAATATAGCATGCATCAAACTTAGGTTTCATAGCATCAAATTCTTCTTTAAGTTCATTGTATCTAAGACTACAACCAAATATACAGTTGTGTACCTGAGAAAGTCCCATCAAGGCAAACTGATCATGCCTTTCATCTGAAGTGCACCTTGCAAGCAGTCCAAGCTTGTCAGTATCATGAGCTTCCTCACTCACAGGTTCATGTGCAGTCCAGTTGACCTGTTCATCCATGGTTAGGAGAGCTGCTGAAGCTCCAGCTTCCTGCTGTTTCTGCTGATAGGAAAGATATTTGGCTCCATCTCCATCCTTTCTGTCCTTGCATTCTCTTGAGAAATGCCCCATCTGATGACAAGTGTAGCACTTGACTTTCCTCCTATCAAAGCGAGCTGCTTCCTTTCCCTTGAAAACAAACTTCCTTCCAGCCTTCTCTTCAAACCTTTTGATGTCCACTGACAGCAATGCCACCTGCATTTTCAGCTTCATTTCCTCCATTTCAATTGGGTCCAGCTGATCAAAGTCTTCATATGCCAGATACTGCTGAGTATCATAATCAGCAACAAAAGAATGAAGAACATCCTCCATCACACTACTAGACCTGGCTTGAGAATTTGGTGGAGTGGGACGGGGGTTATGTGGTGGAGTGGGAGAAGAAGATGATGATGGAAAGTAGTTGGAGCTCGGAGATGATGGGAAATAGTTGGAGCTAGGAGCTTGTACCATCATGTTGGAATGAGATGTCCCAACAAAAGCTGCATGGTTAGAAGAAGATGTACGGTAGGGAGTCCTGACATCTGGTTCAAGAGTTCTGAGTCTGTTGTACAGCTCATCAAAAGTGAGCATGTCCAACCCTCCTTTAGCCTTGAGTGCTATAATAACATGCAACCATGATGGCGGCAAGGACCGCAAGAACTTTGAGTTGCAATCTTCATTATCCGGTTTAGCATTCAGCTGATTCAGCTGACTCAAGATCCTATGGAACCTGTCGTATCCCTTGTGGATACCTTCTTCTTCTGATATGTTGAAGTCGTGAAACTGTTGTCTTAGCATGGACTTCCTCATTCTCTTTGATTCTTCATTTCCACCGAACCTTGCTTTGAGAGCCATCCATATGTCTTTAGCATCATCCATATGGTGAAAATCACATAGATGATCTTCAGGTATGGCTTGGAGCAGAATAGTCTTCACTTTATGCTCTCTCTGCATGGCCAGCACTTCTTCAGCAGTCTTTGGTGGAGCCATGATAAACTTCCCATCCCTGTCAGGAATCATTTTCTTTAGACTGTTTCCTTTCTTTACTACCTCCCACAGATTCCAATCAATATTGGAAATCCAGTTTTCCATCTTCATAGTCCAAAGTTCATACTCTTCCCTCTTTAAATAAGGAAATTTACCATTGCTGTTTGTGAGACTGAGTTGTTGCATGGAAGTGGTGTTGGTGTTGTTTGTGTTGGTGACTTCATTTTCATTATCGGATCCAGGCATGGTGAATGAATGTTTGACTGTATGGGGGTGAGAATGGTTCTTAGTATCGTAGAGACTTTCCCGAGGCTCTGATACCACTTGTTAGATAAAAACACACAGAGACCTTGATAGATCTTAAGCACTCGGAGATCGTTAGTGTTGCCTATGTAATCACAAGCAAACTAATAGAAGATCTCTACAACTTGGTATTGTAGCGGAAAATAAATACAAGTTATAATAACTAAGAACACTTTTGATCCTCTATGGATCTTTTATTATAGAAACTCTATGTTTCGGATAGAATACAAGACTTGAGAAACTCTAGAAAAGCTTATCAAAAACTTATCTATTACAATCTATTATGGTTTCTTATATAGGCAAGAAACCCTACATTGAGCGTTGACAATGTACGCTTCTACTACTAAGCTAGACTAAGCATGCTACTAGACAAGCATGCAACTAATCATATTGTTTTGTTAATCATCGTGTTTATTCTGAGTAAGCTCTACATAATACGGCGCCAACCTATACATACGGCGCTGACTTTTTACTCTAAACTGAGCTTATCTCTCCTACGTGGTTCCCACTTTCAGCAGCAACACACTGTCTGCTTTAATACTTCTGCTGAAGTATAACTTCGGCAGCATCCTTTCTTCTTCGGCAGAATCTCTTCGACTGAAGCTTCGGCAGAATCAGTAGTTTATGCTTCGGCAGAATCCGTAGTTTTCCTTAATTCCCAACAAAAAGTTATAAGAATGACAAGAAAAAAACGAAAACTAAAAAGACATTTTTTTAACGGCGGGAAGCTAGATAACTACAAGAAACAGTACGAGGTTTTTTATGCTACTCAACCCAACTATAAAAAACTTTACATCTATAACGACACCAATAAAACGAACGGGACACCACATCGTCAAATAGATCCACCTTTGAGGAAGATTCATTACCAAAGATACTCTTATCCCGAAAATTCCAAACATGCCACCACATTATGTAGCACACTCGTTCAAACAATTGTTTATGCTTGATAGAAAGCCGAAGATTCAAAATCCAATCTAACCACTCTTCTTATGAAGAGACCTCCATATAATCAATATCCCACAAACGAGCAATCTTATACAAAATATACCTACAAATAGGACACATGAAAAAAAATATGCGTAGTCGATTCCGCCGCCTTACCACATATAGGACATAAAATAGATTCAATATCCATACCTCTACGAGAGATATTGAATCTAGTAGGAAGACAATCAAGTTTAAATTTCCATGCGAAAACATTTACCTTTATAGGGACTGCTTTAATCCATCTCGTCTTGGATGACACCTCCGGTAACATGAAACCATCAATCATCTTCCTAACCAACGCAACCGAGAAATCACCCGAACCTTCCAAAGACCAAACCCATTTATCCTTCATATTAACAAGAACACGGCCCTCCACCTTTTCCTTTAGCTGATCGAATTGAAACAACTCAACACCTCCCCTAGGAACACGACGAAAAGAGAAATCAATACTTGTATGAGAAAGCTTCGAGGCAACATCAATCTGTTTGTGAGATTCCAACGCAAAAACTCTAGGGTATAACATTTTAAATGCAGATTCTCCACGCCAAGCAAACTCTCAAAAAGACGTGTTCGCCCCATTACCCAGTTTCGAATGAATTAAACCAGCCAAATCAATACCACGAGACTTGAACATCTCCACTTCATGAATGATATCAAGCTATATAGACGGATAATAAGATTTCGCCTGCTTCCTAGTTTTTCCATCTTCTCCATGCCATGCTTTTATCACCCTAGCCCATAAAGAACTTTGAGTAATAAATCGCCATGCCCATTTGAACATAAGAGCTCTATTAAACGCAAACAAACTTGACACACCAAGGCCTCCTTTATCTTTAGACGCCAACACATTTTTCCATTTTACCCATATCGATTTATTTTGGTATACCTGGGTTCCTGACTCGACATTGCGGGCCGACTAATCTTAGGGCGACTACCCTTTTGGATAGCCCGGAGTTGGCGCAGGTGAACCTCCGTGGCCAATGGGACCCATATCGATTTTTTACTAAAAATCAACACCATTTAAAAATGAGAACGAATGGACTCCATTCCATGTAACACCTTCATCGGAACTTTAAAAATAGACATATGATATATTGGAATTGGTCATAACACCGATTCAAGGAGGGTTAATCTACCTCCTATCGAAAGTGTCTTCAATTTCCATTTAGATAAACGAGTTGCCGTACCCTCAATCACCTCATTCCAAGATTGAATACGATACATAAGACCTCCCACTGTCGACCCTAGATAAGAAAAACGAATATTTAGAGTTGCTGAACCTACTTTCATCGCTGCTTGCTCCACTTTTTCGGTTTCCACAGAAATACTCAAAAGCTTACTTTTAGTCATGTTGATACGATGGCCCGATGCACGGTAAAACATTCCAATACATGAACAAGAGTATCAATATTAGACTCGCTCCACTGACCCATAAATATAGCATCATCGGCATAAAACATATGTGATATAGTTAACGAAGGAGTTAACCCGATACCTTTGAACAAACCTGCATCCACCACTCTTTGGAAAGAAATATGTAAGCTCTCCATGACCAATATAAACAAGAAGGGAGATAACAGGTCCCCTTGTTTAAGGCCTTTATAAAACTGAAAGTCCTTCGTAGGACTTCCATTCACAATAACCGAACCTCTAGAAGATCGAAGACAAATTTGAATCCACGTACACCACTTCTCTCTAAAGCTGAAATTCCTCAAAATGTCATTCATAAAATCCCATCAAACCGAGTCATAAGCCTTTTCAAAATCAACTTTAAAGACCAAAGATTTTTTCTTCTTCTTACACCATTGAACAAGCTCATTCAATATAAATGGACCATCCAGAATTTGCTTATCAGCTACAAACGCAGATTGAATCTCATTAACAAGATCACCCAACACCACTAATCTTAGAAATAATTTTATACGTGCTCCCAATTAAACTAATAGGTCTAAAGTTTTTGACCAAATTAGCATTAGGTGTTTTTGGAATCAACGTTACAAAAGATGAATTACTGCCTTTAGGGAAACAACCTTCATGAAAGAAACAAACGCAAATCAAAAACTAAAGAGACATTACCTTGGGTATAAAGTTGAACTGAAACTATTCGAATATGACCCTCCAAAATCAGATTGTGATGTTTTTGACAATATATATTTCCAACGAATGAAGAAAATTTTAAATTGTGAAGTAAGCTTAGATGGCAAATAAACGGTCAATAAGTATATTGTACATATTTATCGTTTTTAACACCTTCTTAAAATGATACTACTTGAAGTTGACTATATATAATGTAAACCAACATTTTGTTGGATACTTGAATGTAGCTCTAGACGGGCTAAAAAAATATTGTTTTGAGCTTCATCTATTACTAGCTCATTAAAAAACTGTGAGAAATAAAGTTGATAAATGATTGTATGAAAGAATTTTACCATGGTACCGTTTTCACATATTATGATACTCATCAAACATAGTCATATGTCTATAGTTTTATTGTCATATATTATATATTCAGGAAGAAAAAAAGAGAATAGAATGAGGTGGATACCATGAGCAATAAATAAAGTTTTGATAAAGGAGAGTGGAGTTTTAGCATTTTATAAATATTTGTTTTGCAAGAAAAAGAAAATATTTCTGTTAAAATTTTATGGCTAAGAGTTTGTGTTTTCTAATTATTTATGTGAGTTTTCATGACTCTTCTGTTATATCAGTTATATAGTTTCATTATTTAAGTGTTAGTAAGGTTCAGGCTCGAGATTTTGTGCCTTTCGTAATGTTAAAACGTGATCAATTAACAAAGTTTGTGTGTTAATGGTGTCCCACATTGGTTAGAGGTAAAAATGAAAGTGGGTTTATAATTCTCATTACACTTATAATATTTCAAGGTGCTTTATCTGGTTTTGTATATTATTCATGGAAAAAGTTCTTCGTACTTAAACATCAAAAATACAAAATCCTGTCGGTATACCTTTTTATTTTTTGGAAAAAAAAAATAAATACTTCAATTTTTCAAGACAAAAGTTTCTGTTTGTAGCTATGAAAAAGTTAATACTTTGTAACATCTACGATATAAAAATACTCCGGCGCACTTTAAAAAAGAGGTGCTAAATATGATTGTAAAAATTATTCATGGAAAAAGTTCTTCGTACTTAAACATCAAAAATACAAAATCCTGTCGGTATACCTTTTTATTTTTTGGAAAAAAAAATAAATACTTCAATTTTTCAAGACAAAAGTTTCTGTTTGTAGCTATGAAAAAGTTAATACTTTGTAACATCTACGATATAAAAATACTCCGGCGCACTTTAAAAAAGAGGTGCTAAATATGATTGTAAAAATTATTCATGGAAAAAGTTCTTCGTACTTAAACATCAAAAATACAAAATCCTGTCGGTATACCTTTTTATTTTTTGGAAAAAAAAAATACTTCAATTTTTCAAGACAAAAGTTTCTGTTTGTAGCTATGAAAAAGTTAATACTTTGTAACATCTACGATATAAAAATACTCCGGCGCACTTTAAAAAAGAGGTGCTAAATATGATTGTAAAAATATTTCAAGGTGCTTTATCTGGTTTTGTATATTATTCATGGAAAAAGTTCTTCGTACTTAAACATCAAAAATACAAAATCCTGTCGGTATACCTTTTTATTTTTTGGAAAAAAAAATAAATACTTCAATTTTTTAAGACAAAAGTTTCTGTTTGTAGCTATGAAAAAGTTAATACTTTGTAACATCTACGATATAAAAATACTCCGGCGCACTTTAAAAAAGAGGTGCTAAATATGATTGTAAAAATTATTCATGGAAAAAGTTCTTCGTACTTAAACATCAAAAATACAAAATCCTGTCGGTATACCTTTTTATTTTTTGGAAAAAAAAATAAATACTTCAATTTTTCAAGACAAAAGTTTCTGTTTGTAGCTATGAAAAAGTTAATGCTTTGTAACATCTACGATATAAAAATACTCCGGCGCACTTTAAAAAAGAGGTGCTAAATATGATTGTAAAAATATTTCAAGGTGCTTTATCTGGTTTTGTATATTATTCATGGAAAAAGTTCTTCGTACTTAAACATCAAAAATACAAAATCCTGTCGGTATACCTTTTTATTTTTTGGAAAAAAAAATAAATACTTCAATTTTTCAAGACAAAAGTTTCTGTTTGTAGCTATGAAAAAGTTAATACTTTGTAACATCTACGATATAAAAATACTCCGGCGCACTTTAAAAAAGAGGTGCTAAATATGATTGTAAAAATTATTCATGGAAAAAGTTCTTCGTACTTAAACATCAAAAATACAAAATCCTGTCGGTATACCTTTTTATTTTTTGGAAAAAAAAAAATAAATACTTCAATTTTTCAAGACAAAAGTTTCTGTTTGTAGCTATGAAAAAGTTAATACTTTGTAACATCTACGATATAAAAATACTCCGACGCACTTTAAAAAAGAGGTGCTAAATATGATTGTAAAAATATTTCAAGGTGCTTTATCTGGTTTTGTATATTATTCATGGAAAAAGTTCTTCGTACTTAAACATCAAAAATACAAAATCCTGTCGGTATACCTTTTTATTTTTTGGAAAAAAAAAAAAAATACTTCAATTTTTCAAGACAAAAGTTTCTGTTTGTAGCTATGAAAAAGTTAATACTTTGTAACATCTACGATATAAAAATACTCCGGCGCACTTTAAAAAAGAGGTGCTAAATATGATTGTAAAAATTATTCATGGAAAAAGTTCTTCGTACTTAAACATCAAAAATACAAAATCCTGTCGGTATACCTTTTTATTTTTTGGAAAAAAAAATAAATACTTCAATTTTTCAAGACAAAAGTTTCTGTTTGTAGCTATGAAAAAGTTAATACTTTGTAACATCTACGATATAAAAATACTCCGGCGCACTTTAAAAAAGAGGTGCTAAATATGATTGTAAAAATATTTCAAGGTGCTTTATCTGGTTTTGTATATTATTCATGGAAAAAGTTCTTCGTACTTAAACATCAAAAATACAAAATCCTGTCGGTATACCTTTTTATTTTTTGGAAAAAAAAATAAATACTTCAATTTTTCAAGACAAAAGTTTCTGTTTGTAGCTATGAAAAAGTTAATACTTTGTAACATCTACGATATAAAAATACTCCGGCGCACTTTAAAAAAGAGTTGCTAAATATGATTGTAAAAATATTTTATAAACAAAACCAAATACTTTATAAATTTGTTCTTTATTATTTGTATTAATAAAAATGCAAATAGTACATTATATTCACTGCAAAGTGGGTACAAAACAAAAATATTGCGTGTGCCTTACCGGGTTTTGTATATTATTCATGGAAAAAGTTCTTCATACTTAAACATCAAAAATACAAAATCCTGTCGGTATACCTTTTTATTTTTTGGGAAAAAAAAATACTTCAATTTTTCAAGACAAAAGTTTCTGTGTGTAGCTATGAAAAAGTTAATACTTTGTAACATCTACGATATAAAAATACTCCAGCGCACTTTAAAAAAGAGGTGCTAAATATGATTGTAAAAATATTTTATAAACAAAACCAAATACTTTATAAATTTGTTCTTTATTATTTGTATTAATAAAAATGCAAATAATACATTATATTCACTGCAAAGTGCGTACAAAACAAAACTACAAAATTATAAGGTCTTGCATACATTCACAATAGAATATTTTCTAAATCTACAAAGACCATATCTTCACAAGAACAATACTTATTTTTGCATAAAAAAGATCAAAGATTCTCTGCTGATCAATCTTGATTTTTTTTTTTCTTTTTTCTTTTGTGTGTGTGTATGATTCTCTGCTGATCAATCTTGATTTTTTTTTCTTTTTTTTTGTGTGTGTGTATGATTCCACATGAATATACAGGTGATCTCGGAGAAATCATGCATCTAAACACATTATTGATGATTATGATTGATTATATTAAGACTTCCAACATCGATATTGTGTGTGTTTCTGACATGTCATAAACACTTTTAGTTGTTTATCAAGCTTCTGCTTGAGGTTGTCACATACCATTTTGTACTTAACTTTTGGTGATTGATATATTTTACTGGGGTAACCTTTACCCCCCACCCCCACCAAAAAATAAAATAAAAATGATATTGTGTTCTTGAACTGTGAAAAAAGTGCTTATATCTGCAAACAATTTCGGAATCATTTTGCTCAATAGTTGGGAAGATTTCTCTTTGTTCCCGAGTTTGTTTTTTGGAGTGAAAGAGAAAGGTTTGGGATGATAATAAAAAACTGTGTTCCTGAGATTTTTTAGGAGAGGAGAAGAAAATAACGATAGTAAATTACACTAAAATTACTCTCTAAATCTTCTTTCCAAATTGGGATGAAAATGAATGAAGTTAATTTTGAAGCCTTTTTTTGTTTACATCATTCTTTTTCTTTTCAACTTGGGAACACAAGATAAAAAAATCATTTTTTATTCCTCTTCTCTTTACTTCTTTTTTTTCCCTCTCCATCTCTCTTCTTTCCGTTTTAAACTCGGGAACAGACACAACTACGCTAACAAAATGTCAAAAAAAAGTCAAATTATTAGACAATAAATAAAATACATGTATTTTAGTCTTACAAACAATTATTAGATTTTTATGACCCTACTTGCTTGCATTTTATCCTTCTTGAATCACATTTAACCATTTGTTCATGTAACTAATGAAATAGTTTTCACCCACTCTAAGAGCACTCCCATCCATAACACCATAACACCAATAACACCGTCCACGTCAGCGTCACATCAGCTTTAACATTTAATATTAACATCCCCAAAAACACTCCCATCCATAACATCCCAATAACACCAATAACATTCCCAAAAATTTATAAAAACAACCTCTCATTTAGGGGCATAAATGAAAAAAGAAAAAGAAAAAAAAAAAAAAAAAAAAAGCAAATAACGGGCGTTAGCCCTGTAACGCCCAGGGACTAACGCCGTTATAACGCTACGGTTCCAATGGTTAACGCGCATAACGGCCGTTGTTTTGCACCTTCACGCCGTTGGGGCGTTATGAATGGCTTTGCTCTAACAATATAACTCATGCTGTTTCACAAACATGAGTAAAATCCTTAAGTCTGGTAGGTAGGTAAAGGGGTGAAAATGGAATCGGTGACAACCAAAAAAAGAATAGAATGGGTGGATGCCATGAACATAGATAAAGTGGGTGGAAAAGAGATTGGAGTTTAACTTTTTGAAAATCTTCGTTATGCAAGAAGAAGAAAAATATATTTGTTAAAATTTTACATCCATTAAGACGAATTATCATGTTGTCACATTTTGTGGCTAAGAGCGATCGGTGTGGTAACGTGAGGCCTCACGTTAAGCTGACATGGACACCCATAACGCAGCGTTAAACTTGTGTTATTATACCGCTGCCTCGCTAACCCCAGCGTTACCATGGTAACGCAACGTTAACACTTTTTTTTTCTTTTTTTTTTTCCGATTTAAATGCGTTTTGGTGTGTGTTTGTATAACACGTGTGTGTTATGTGTGTGTTTTAGTGTGTGCGTGTTAATGTGCAGCTTTTTAAAGGTTGAAGAAAGTCATGTTTTTGTGTTTTACGTTTTCTGTCCTTGTGTTTCTTTTTTGTTTTTTTATAGTTATTGTAAATTTTAGTTATGTAACTTTAAAGAAAATGTTTTTTTGGATTTTATAAATGGAAAAGAAGAAAAAAATGAGACCCAAAATATGATGTTATGGTTGAATATGATAAGGGGTGTTTTTTTGTGAGTTAGGGTGAAAAGGTTAAAACTGATGTGAGGTTGAGGTGACAGTCTGTTAAGGTTTAACTTAAGTTACCACACCCTCCGCTCTAAGAGTTTATGTTGTGTTATTGTTTGTGTAAGTTTTCATAAGTCTTCTGTTATATCAATTGTCAAGTTTTACGATTTAAGTGAAAGTAAGATCCAAGCTCAAGATTTGTGTTAAAATGTGTACTATTAAACTAAGTTTGTGTTTTAGTGTTGTCCCACATTGGTTTGAGATAAAAGTAAAAGAGGCTTTATAACTTTCATTACACTCCCACACTACAAGGTGTGTTAAAGATTTTTGTATATTAGCAATGAAAAAAGTTACTCACACTTAAACCTCAAAAATACGGAAGTCTTGATATATGCCTTTTAAATTTTTTGGAAAAAAAAAATAAATACTGTAAAAAGCATTCTAAACAACTGAATTTATAGCCCTAACATGCATTACTTTGAACTAGGGGTGCAAAAGAGCCAAACTTTTATCAAGCAACTCGAGCTCGAGTTCAAGCTCGACTCAATCGAGCGAGCTTTTATCGAGCTCAAGCCCAATAAACTGGATTGAAACATATAATGAGTCGAGCTTGAGCTTTTTGTATATTAGCAATGAAAAAAGTTGCTCACACTTAAACATCAAAAATACAAAAGATTTTTGTATATTAGCAATGAAAAAAGTTACTCACACTTAAACCTCAAAAATACAGAAGTCTTGATATATGCCTATTAAATTTTTTAGAAAAAAAATTAAATACTGTAAAAAGCATTCTAAACAACTGAATTTATAGCCCTAACATGCATTACTTTGAACTAGGGGTGCAAAAGAGCCAAACTTTTATCAAGCAACTCGAGCTCGAGTTCAAGCTCGACTCAATCGAGCGAGCTTTTATCGAGCTCAAGCCCAATAAACTGGCTTGAAACATATAATGAGTCGAGCTTGAGCTTTTTGTATATTAGCAATGAAAAAAGTTGCTCACACTTAAACATCAAAAATACAAAAGTCTTGATATATGCCTTTTAAATTTTTTGGAAAAATAATTAAATACCGTAAAAAGCATTCTAAACAACTAAATTTATAGCCCTAACATGCATTACTTTGAACCATTCTAAACAACTGAATTTATAGCCCTAACATGCATTACTTTGAACTAGGGGTGCAAAAGAGCCAAACTTTTATCAAGCAACTCGAGCTCGAGTTCAAGCTCGACTCAATCGAGCGAGCTTTTATCGAGCTCAAGCCCAATAAACTGGCTTGAAACATATAATGAGTCGAGCTCGAGCTTTTGATAGCTCGGCTCAAGCAGTTATCGAGCTTTCCGAGCTCAAGCCCAATAAACTGGCTCGAAACATATAATGAGTCGAGCTCGAGCTTTTGATAGCTCGGCTCAAGCGGTTATCGAGCTTTCCGAGCCTTAGTATAGATATATTTTCATATTATTTTTTAAAAATGTAAATAAGGACTGATTTGAATATTAACCAAATAATAAGGAGTAACTCGATAAAAGATAAAATATTATATTCTAGACGTACCCTTTAAACCATAATGTTGGCCTTGGTTATGAGACTTTTATTGTTAGTTTTATTACTCTTAAAAGTATCTTATTTGGTTTTTTACTAGTTAAGCCAGTTTGTGATTCATGATCATGTAAAAGTTCTTTGTGAATACTATATTTTTTTGTGGCAACTGCAATTTACAATTCGTTTTGACACGGAATGGTCTATCTGGTATTTGTTCGATCTCATTTCACCTGCAATTTGCAATTCCTAACTTGCATTACTTTGAACTAGGGGTGCAAACGAGCCAAGCTTTTATCAAGTAACTCGAGCTCAAGTTCAAGTTCGACTCGATCGAGCGAGCTTTTATCGAGCTCAAGCCCAATAAACTGGCTCAAAACATATAATGAGTCGAGCTCGAGCGGTTATCGAGCTTTTCAAGCCTTAGTATAGATATATTTTCATATTATTCTTAAAGATGTAACTATGGACTGATTTGAATATTATCCTAATTATAAGGACTAACTCGATAAAGGATAACATATTATATTCTAGACGTACTCTTTAAATCTTAATGTTGGCCTTGGTTATGAGACTTTGATTGTTAGTTTTATTACTCTTAAAAATATCTTATTTGTAACCGGTTAAGTCAATATGTGATTCGAGATCATGTACAAGTTCTGTGTGAATACCTTTTTTTTTTTTTTTTTTTTTTTTTTTTGTAGCAGCTGCAAGCCTGCAATTTGCAATTCGTTTTGACACGGAATGGTGTATATGCTATTTTGTTCGAGCTCAGTTCAGCTGAAAATACCAGTTGGGACAGATTTCGAGCTTTTCATATATATAATTTCGAGCTTTTCAAGCTAAGCTCGAATCCTACTCGAGCCGAGCTCAAGCTAGGATGGTTAAGCTTGAAGGGCAATCGAGCCGAGCTCGAGCCAACCTTTTCTTTCTCGAGCAGAGATCGATCCTTGTTGAGCTCGGGCTTGGCTCGACTCGATTACACCCCTACTTTGAACTCAACCACAGGTTTGATTACCGAATTGAGGCGATTCATTCCTGATAAACTTATCAATGTCAATGTTTGGAATCTCATTTTCGTCAAGAAATGTATAATTACCCAACTCGTTAAGGTCATGATTTGTCGACTTGATATATTGACACCAACAAAGGTTGTATTTTTCTAATCATATCCCACCATATGTTCCTTTTCAACATTATCGCTCAAGTTTGCTAAAATCATAGTTGAGTCAACTCGGCGAGTTAGCTCCAATGGTTTGACTCGCCCTTTTAGTCCAAGCATGTTAGGAATTTGCGAGTTGTTGAGATGAATTACAAAAGTTTCACCATTTACACTCTTTTTATTGTATGATTGCCAAATTTGGTACACTAACCAAAAGCCAAAAACCACAAACAATGTATAACGAAATGTATGTTTAGATTTTCATGATATAGATTGTGTGGTCACAAATTTGGATTAGTAACTCGTCATAATCACCATTTATCGATTTAGACTTCCTGCATAACTCAAACTTCATAGTTTAAATGCAATATAAACACATGATCATGTGGTTCAAACATCATTAAGTTACACAAAAAGTTCGAAAATTGCAATTGGAAAATATGGAAAAAGTTTAAATGAAGAATGTTTAAATTGTTTAAGTGAACTTAGATGGCATATAAAACGTTCAAAAAGTATTCTTAAAAAGTCGTTCTTCTTAGTTGTTAATAGCTCGGAGGATTTTGTGAGGTAGCTATTAAAAACCTTTGTGCTCCATATAATAGCAAATTTTGTGTTTTGATATTGTCCCACATTGCCTAGAGATACAAATGAAAGTGGGGTTTTAATGCTCATTACAACTTATCATTGGATTTGTGTTAAAATTCATTGTGAGAGCCCTGTAAAAAAGGTTTAGGGTGTGTTTGATACCTACTTAATAAAACAATTCAGTGTTCAAATCTGATTCGGTCAAAGGTTGATTTGTTTGGTAGAGAAAAAAGGTACACTGAGTGGGCCAACCCAGTCCTGAATGGGCCGCCCCTCCTGACTTGCTCTGTGATTCAGCAACATTAATGTTCTCTTAAATAACCTTTTTTTTCATACCCTACAGCCGCCCCTACTAACTAAATATTCTCTCATGCTTTGATTCCACTCTCATACAATTATTGCAGGTAAGTAATTTTTACAGTTTTTCAAGTACATATATATTCTCTTTAGTTTATCCAATAATATAAACAATAGAAGCATGCAAATTTTGGATCTTGTGTGAATCGCTAGTGTCAGGTGCCATCTACTTGATGCATGAGTATTGTTATTATAATATGTCAAATCTACTTGAGCTATTGCATGATAAATGTTATTAATTTATTATATTATGTCATTGCATGAGTGTACTACTATGTATTATATTGTAAATGAAGTGGCTGAAATCAAGACACCATGGCCAATTAAAAATAAATAGTGTGAATCAAATATTTGCTTGAATGTGCATATCAATGTATGTAGCGATCTAAATTTTATTTTTTACATTATAATAAAGAAATTATAATAAAAAAAAATTGTCAAACTTCTCATATGTTTAGTAATGTATAACGAGATATATGAAGTTAAAATTAAATTGCTGCTATTGATTGTATCTCTATAGGCATGGAAAACGTTGGTGAATCTTCAAAACAAAAGAAACCTAGGCTTAACTGGAAAAAGGAAAGTGTGGTTAAAACGTTTCTTGAAGCTTGTATACATGAGGTTGCTATAAATGGGCGAGACGGAGTTAGCCTTAAGATGCATTCATGGAAAAATGTTGGAGAAATACTCAAAAAGGAGCATAACTTTATCGCTGATCAACGACAAATGAAAAACCATTTTGACTATCTTAAAAGCAAGTTTAATGCATGGACCAAATTAAAGAACAAAACAGGAAACGTGTATGATCCCATAACTAACACGTTTAATTTAACGGAAGAAGAATGGCAAATAGAGATGAAGGTCACATTCTATCCTTTGTATATTTTCACTAATAGTTTCCTAGATAGGTTTATATATGTACTTATAAGTTCTTTTAAACAGTCAAATAAATACGTAGAACCAGTGAGGAGTACTGGATTGCTTTTCCCCAATCTTTGTACACAATTATTTGATGGGTCAACTAGCAATGGGTTTGAAGGTTGGGGACCAGCTTCTAATCTTCCTAATGGTTGTGAAGATTCTGCTAATGTAGTGTCAGTTGAAGATGATGATATCCAACATGTGCAACCAATCCCGGCATCAACACAAGAACCCCCAAATTCGAAACAAGAATGTTCTTCTGGTCCTCAAAGCAAAAAACGAAAAAGTAAACAAGCAAGCAGTTCAAACAAGTCTGCTGTTGAGGAAGACTTTGCCAAAGTTGTTCAACTCATGATGGAAAAACATAGAGGAGATGACATTGATGCTTGCATGGAGAAGTTAGAAAATGTCGGGTGGGGAACACATAACCTGTTGTACGACGTCACAGTTATGCTTTTTAGTGAAAGCGCTGATTATAGGAAAGTTTGGATGCGCTTAAAGCCAGAGAGTTTGGAGAATTGGGTTAGGAATGCTGGACGCAAGTATGGGATATTGGACTAGTTGAATAAGAATTAAAATTTGCATGGGATTTGTTTGTTGCTTTACTTTAGAATTTAAACACCATCTGTCTTGGTCATTTTAATAATTTTGCTGATGTTATGGATTTTGAACATGCTTTTCAATTGATTATATGAATTTGCGTACTTGTGTTCTTACTTGTTGTGAAGGTTTAGTGCGAGATTATTTGATTTTAGTATTTCGAATATGATGTCATTTAAGCGATACATATTGTTAACTTTTGTTTTTATTTTATAATTGCAAGGTAATATATGGATTTGGAGGATGAGCTTTTGTTTTTGTTTATCATGTATTGGTATATGAAAATAAAATCTTCAAGAAGGATAGAAAGGATAAGAGATAACACTTCCGTCTTGACCGGTCATGCGTACACACAAGAACTATTAAGTGGATCTAATACACAATGTCAAGAGTTGATGCGTTTATCTCGTGATGCATATATTTTGTTATGTAACCATTTCAAAGAAAGAAATTGGTTGCAAAGTAGTAGAAATATAAGTGTTGAAGAGAAGATGGCAATGTTTTTGACAATTATAGGTCATAATGAACGCTTTAGAATGGTTAAGCGGAGGTTTCAACACTCCACACAAACTATTCATGCATGTTTTCATGAAGTACTACGAGGAATGATGCAATTTGCAAGAGAAGTCATCGTGCCAACATCTTTTGAAGCAAATACTTCAGAACGACAAAGAAACTTAAGAGAAATATTCTCGGTACATTTTATAAAAATATATTTAAAACCTATATAGAATAACAATAATTTCTTATATATCAAGTTTCTTATCTAGGGGGCAATTGGTGCACTCGATGGAACTCTTGTACACGCAGTTGTGCCTGTCGATCAACAAATGCGTTATAGAGGAAGAGGAAAAGGTGAGTGTTTCCAAAATGTTTTAGGGATATGTGATTTTAATATGATGTTCACATTCGTTTGGGCTGGATGGGAGGGCATAGCTCATGATTCAAGAGTTTTGACAGAAGTAGCATTTAATCCAAACTCTAACTTCCCGTTTCCTCCACCAAGTATATATTATCCTCGCATAACATGTTTTATTGTTGTTATCCATATTTTCTTAAGTGAACTAATGTTCTCACAAACTTACCATTGTAGACAAATATTATCTTTGTGATGCTGCATATACAAACACTCGTGGGTTTATGGCACCATATCGTAATACAAGGTATTGGTTAGCCGATTTCCGACGTCGACGTGCCTTAACAAAAGAAGAAAGGTTCAATCATGCTCATGCACAACTTAGAAATGTTATCGAGCGTGCTTATGGTGTCTTAAAAGCAAGGTTCCCAATACTAAAACAAATGGCTCCTTATCCTTTTCCAGTACAAAGAAATGTAGTGATTGCGTGTTTTGCGGTCCACAACTTCATAAGGAAATGCAACATTCACGATCAATTATTTTTGGAGAGCGATGCAAACACCATGTTTACTACTGAAGAACAAGGTGAAGGAAGTGGGGGACAAGGCATGGACGACATACAATGGGGTCCCCAAGGCATGGAATATATGGCTAATCTCCGTAATGAGATTGCTAATGAGTTATTTTTAAATGCTTCAACCTAAGATTAGTTCGTAATTTATATTGTTTTATGATCTTTCGATAAGACTATTTACATTTTTTATGTTTATTCCAACATTACTTTATTTATATTATATTTTTATTTGAGTTAATAATTTATTTATCAAACGGTATATATTTTGTTAAACACAAAATCAGACAGAAGGTTAAATTGGTAATTTCAGGCAATTCAGATTGCTCATTCAGAGCAAATGTCAAACAGTCATTTTCACTCAGAATCAGGTTCACTCAGCATATTGGAATCATTCAGCAGCTTTGAGTCATTCAGCGCTAAATCATATTTTTTATCAAACAGCCCCTTAGTATTTCTACTAAAGAGCGGGAGTGCTAGGGGCAGATTTGTTTTTGCTGCTACCACACCCAATCATATTTCTAAGAAAGAACAACTGCCACACCAAGATTTGTAATCAGGCTAATGAATAGTGATAGCTACACTATTAACGGCCGTTCTCTACTAATGGTCGTTAACTAATGACAGTTATATTTTTTTTTTATTTTAAATATAAATTCTTTTTTTATATTAAAAAAATATATATATCTTGAGTAATTGGTCCTTCATGTAATAGGTACGTTGCATAGTCAGTTCTTTATGACTAACTTTGCAATGAAACGCTAACAGAAGGATAGTTTCCGTCACAAATTTAGAAAAACTACAAAAATAGTCTTTATAATTATCGATCCATTACAGAATTAGACCATTGCGCTTCGCGGCGGCTCGCAACGAAATTAATAAGTTTGTATTCAAACTCCTGCCGCAAAGCGCGTGGCTTCACACCTCGTTTATAACATACGTCATTACTATACACATATTTTTTTATCTATAACATAAAGAATTCATATATACATTTTTTATTTCTTGTCTTTAAAAAGACTTCAAAATCATTTAAAAACTCTTTTTCAATAAAATAAAATACTTTATAAAGTCATTCTTCTTTATTTGTTCTGAAAGAAATTAATATTGTATGAAGCAATTTTTTATTATTATAAAAAGCTTTTGTACAAGCACCCTATTGAAGATGCTATTAGCATTTAGTATATGTACTTTTAGCATCTCAAAATTACACTAAAGACGATAAATGCATAAATTATAGAACTTCCCTTTCGGTATAAAATCAACCAAATTTATTGACTAATTGTAATGTGAAGCTTTGAAATCGACTTTGATGACTTGGATAAAAGCTTTTGAACAATGAACAAATATAGATGACAAAAGCAGAAAGTAAAGAACGTTAACTTCGTATAAAAGATGTGATTATTAACTCGAAAATGAAGTTCTAGGCTTCCAAAATTAAACTATAGATGATAAATACACAAAGTAAAGAATGTTGCCTTCGTATAAAATTGAGCAAAAGCTATTTATGCAAATGCAAAGTGACACTAAAAAAATATTAATATCTTTGTTAAGCGAGAAAAAATTTACCATTACGATAAGCCTTTAATTATCTTTCTATAGATAGGCATTTTCATAAACTTTCGACAAATTATTTTTTCGTATTTTTCACGTTTTTTTGACATTTTTTTCGTTACTGAAATTTGGATGAAAAAAATCACATGTGATTAAACACTAATTCGAATACCTCATATGATATTAGTGTTAAATCACATATTATAATTTGAATATCACATGTGATATTTAGTGTTAAATCACATATGATAAATTTGAATATCACATGTGATATAAGTGTTAAATCATATATGTGATTTAACACTAAATATCACATGTGATATTCAAATTAGTGTTTAATCACATGTGATTTTTTTATGCAAATCACAGATTCGAAAATAAAAACGAAAAAATGTGAAAGAAAATGATTTTTTCTTTTTTTCGAAAGTATATCAAAGTGTCAATCTATAGAAAGATAATTAAATGCTCGTCGCGATGATGTAATTATTTTCGCTTAACGATTAACGGTTTAAAAGATATTTAAATTATAAAAAATATGTGAAATCATAAAATGCTTTTAATCTTAACTATTGATTTATTTTTAGATGGAGGGTGGAGACGAGTCTATTAGTATGTGAGAAAAGTTTTGTATGTAAACTAACTCTCCTCAAATTGTTTAAGGGGGTGTTTGGGGTGGCGTTTGCAACTAGATTATCTGATTATCACTGTTTGGAAACGCATTAATCTGTATTGAGGTGTTTGGCAACCAGAAACTGATAATCGATTTTTTGCGTTTTGATCACCCCAAAACGTGGTTTTGGAAAAGCAGGTAGGCACCTACTTTTTGGAAACGTGATTTCTTATAACCAGAAAGATTACCGTATTACCCTTTAACTTCTTCTACCGCCATTACTCATATGCATACTTCTATAACAAAATCAACTTATAAATGTTGAGATGTCATCTTTCTACCACCAGAGACAAACGTAAGAGAATTTGGATGAGTCGGAGCAAATGCCGACGCAATATGAGGACTCAAAACCTCAAGCAAAGATCCCGTCTTTAGATCTTTTTTTAATTTGGATGAAGATTTGTTGGTTATGGATAAAATGGGTGCTGTATGAAGAATATGTAAAGGAGGAAGGTATTGAGGAAGAGAACTTAGCAGAGTGGGATATATGGGTAGGTGAGCCAATGGAAGGGATAAGTATAAACTAATACTACGTATGTGATAAAACAAAAGGTATAATCAATAATATAGCCACGCTCTTTTGTAGTTTGATAAGTTAATAACTGTTAAAAGTGTTATAATAAAATCTTATAATTAGTTTGTGTATTTATAAAGATGTTGTATGTTCAACTTATAAAATTTGTATCACTACGTAATAATAATAATAATAATGAGAAGAATGTATTTTTTAGTCATTTTTCATGTTTAGTCATAAATAATTCAATTTACAATGGTGCCAAAATATATAAGTGTGGCTTTGGCTGGATTACTAACTGGTCAACAAGTCTCGAATATATGACCCACCAGTCAAGAGCATTCTAACTTATAAATTAATATTGATACTCAATTACTCATTGTCATAGCCTGACTATGCAAAACAGATTTTTTTAACTCGACCGGAGGTTTGATAACTTTCCTTACCCGATTGATTCAACTCATTCTCAATAAACCTATCACGGTCCATTGTCACCAATCCCATTTTCGTTAAGAATTTTCTACCTCGTTAAGGACATAATTTGTCTAATTCCTCCCGTCCCTTAACACCATCAATTGTCGTTTCTTTATCATCATATTCCTCAATATGTTTATTTTAAGCATCATCGGTCAAGTTGTCGTGAACAACACGGTGAGTTAGCTCCAATGGCTTGACTTGCCCTATTAGTCCAAGCATGTTGTGCATTTGCTCGTTGTTGAAATGAATTGCAATCCTTTCACCATGATTGTCTCATTTGGTACAATACCCAAAGGCCGACAACCATGAACAGTGCAAAATGCAATGTATGCTTAGTTTTGACAAATTTGAGCGTGTGTTCACAAAGTTGAAGCGGTAACTCATCATAAGCACTTGTTGAACCAGAATTCCTGCATGATTTCTTAAAACACTTGATTCCTTATGAGACATAACTCAAGCTTCATGACACAGATAAAAGATGAAAACATGATCACTGATTTCTAGCATCCCAAAGTACACTGAAAGGTTCCAACAATGACGCTAAAGAATGTGAGAACTAAAGAAACGTACGTAACCTTGGGCATTCGAAAATGACACTCCAATCCATTGTTAATGCATGTTTTAACAAAATATTTTGAACTAGTGAGGAAATATTTAAATTGTGAAGTGTAAAGTCACATGAAACCCTACGATCTTTAGTCACTAGTACAAAAGTAGAAAATAGACACAGTACTTCGAACTCAATACAGAGTATTCCTTAGTTCACAAAATTCTTTAGTACGTCCTTAAGACCAAGTTGTTCACGAATACTACTCAATGGCGAAGTTGAAACACTTGTGTGCGAGTTTAAACAGTTTTGATTCGTATGTAACGTAAAACGTGACAAGTACCAACAGCCGGAAACCCATAACATGGTTTACTCTGTTAGTACCA
>BPTQ01000005.1:331490382-331528897 GCA_019973895.1 Chrysanthemum seticuspe
AAGACATCAAGAGTACACAGCGGAAGACTTAAGATCATAACAAATAAATTAATTAACTGAAAGTATGCGTAACGTACCTCTTGCGAATATCAAATCCCTCGAGCAAAGTAAAACAACCCTCGAGCAAAGCAAACCAAAGAAGTACTTATTGGTGTAAGAATAATGTCTTACAACCACGTTCTTGTACACACGTACTATTAGCGATTCGATGCGAATGCTAGTTCTTGATCACAATAGAATAACCAAACACCTTTGTTATGTTCAAGGTCACTCGTAAATCCCTTACAATGGGGATTCACTCGTCGACCAAGAATAAGAGGGAAGAAAAGAAGAAGTTTGGCCTTCTAATGAAATCAAGTGTACCAAAGGATGAATACATGGGGATGTATTTATAGCCTTATGGTAGATGTCATGTTTACTATGGTTTCCGATGTGGGATTCCATAGTTTCGGCCAAAAACAAGCCCAAAAGAAGGTTCCTAAAACCGTCTCTTGGCTTGTTTACTTTTCTTCATATCCCGTTGACATTTAACGACCAATAGTCACTTTCGATAAGTGCTTATCGCTCGTTTAGTCGTTTATTGTGAATTTAATAATTAAACATAATATTTTATATTAATTATTAAAACATCGAGTCTCATACGTAAAGTGTGCAATCCCGTGGTCACGAGTTCGAATCCGGACATTTACCTATTGTAAATATATACATTTCCAACACTTAGTATATCAAGGCCAAAACAATTTTTCTTTAAGCCAATCTAGAGCTACATTCAAGTATTCAACAAATTGCTGGTTACTTACAAACGAACATACCCACGGTAACGTTTAATTTCCGCATTTTTCATCCTTGTTGTTGGAACTTTTTAAAGAACTTTGTAATGTTAGAACTGCATGATCATGTATTTAAATTGCATCTTTTATCTTTGTCATGAAGCTCGAATTATATATATTAAGACATCGAGTGATTTATGAAATCATGCAGGAAGTCTCGATCAATAAGTGGTTGATCGTGATGAGCTGAGTTACCAATTCAACTTTGTGAACACACAATCAAAATCTAAACATACATTTGGCTTTGATTTTTCAAATTCAAAAAAGACAGTTTGAGGATGGTAACGTACATTTCGCATTGATTTTTCAAAACAGAACAGGAAGTTTGGTATTGTACATGCTGCGGTAATTAACCTTCTTTATAGCTACACCACAAAAACCTTCAGCATAACATACAAGTATAATTAAGTGTACTATCAAATCTGGGACAACATTAAAACATAAACTTTGCTAAATGAGATCACATGTACCAATAAGAAACAATTGCACAAAATTATCATACTATCAATGAATTCGTGAAACTTGACAGTTTAACACAATGTTTTTTTTATCCTATCTAGACCTACATCCAAGTATCCAATTTCCCATCTTTTTGCCATAAATGTCTACTACATACATCGCTAAAATTTACAATGCAATACGTACAAGGACTCTTTAAACAAAGTTTGTAACATTTTTGGCGGTGTGTTATGGGACTCAATATCGGGTGTTACTGTTTGGGTGTGTTTTAGTTATTCGAGTGTTATTGAAGAGATTTTGAGATGGTGCTGAGGTGACACACCAATAACAGTTATTGATATGCTCTTCATTTAACGCTCATGGTGAGATTGTTGCAACTAAACAATTTTTTTTCAAAAGAAAAAAGTTACTGAATGCTTTTGGAGTCTTTAAAAAGACAAAAAAAAATTAAAAATATATGTTAAAAAAAAGAAAAAACGTGTAACCAATAAGTTTTTGTTTTATAGGTATTAAATTTTTTTATTGCTACTTTACAAAAACTTGTGTTACACATTCAAAAGTACCAGTTATGATGAGGATTAAAAACCCACTTCTATTTTATCTCTAGCCAATGTGGGACAATAACAAAATATTTTCCGTGCTATAAAATGGCTAATATATATGGTTATAACATTTTGGCATAATAACTGGGCCCAATTCCCTAAACGTGAGCCCAATGGCATAAGTCACATGAAATTAGAAATGGTATTTAGAAAATGTTAAAAAAGGATAATTTGCACAACTTAAATCGCATGTAAAATACTAATTGACTGCCTTATTTTCCATCTAAGCTCACTTCACATCTTAAATATTTTTTAACTTGTTTAAAATGATAAAAGTTTAATGCAGAACAATAATTATCTAAAGATCAAATCAAGAGATCTCAACCACCTATCTATTTTAAATCTAAAAGTCCAGATTAATCCTTATTTTAATATAATTAATTATTGAAAGACATTTTTGTAATATCATTCAAAACTAAACATATCATTTAAATAGTCGGGTACACCATCCTCATTTACTCATTTCATTTCAATTCTTTATTTTACACACGGTCTGTCGGTCTCTCATTTACTCTCACCAACAAAGATTTCCGGCGACTGTTGCAATTGTTCCGGTGGAGGAGCGAGGAAGGAAGTGGCATCATTTTCCGTCGTGATCCACGTCATCATTTTCCGGCCACATCTCCGCTGGTGAATTAGAGTCCGCGAGTGAGAAAATAGAATTCGGGTCTAGTAATAAAGTGGATAGTAATTGGATTCTGGACCGGGCTTTGAAAATTGACGACAAAATTCAAAAATGTGTATTTCAAAAAATTGACGACAGAATTCAGAGTTTTTAAATGCTTTTGAAGTGTTTTAAAAGATAGGAAATAAACAATGTGTATGTGAATCCTTTATGTTATACAAGTAGTGTATTTACTTTATAGTTATGTGACAATGAATTATAATACGCATTCAAATATACGAATTGTAATGAGCATTAAAAACCCCACTTTCATTTTTATCTCCAGGTAATGTGGGACAATACACAAACTTTATTAGTATATGGAACTCAAAGGTTTTTGATAACTACCTCACAAAATCCTCTAAGCTTTTAACAACTAAGAAGAACAGCTTTATAAGATATTTGATTTCTTCCCAAAAGAACTTTTGTGAGGTACTTGTTTTGGAAAATTTGTAATTCAAAGATAATTTTTTAATGTAACCAATACAAATGTAATGAGCATTATAAACCCACTTTGGTTTTTATCCATAACCAATGTGGACAACATTAAAATACACACTTTTGTAAAATGAAACCACACATTCATATATGATGCAATGGCACAAAATGTTGGCATAGTAAGACAAGAGTTACTGCACCTAATTCGTTTCAATGAATGTAAAATTTTAACAAATATAATTTTTTCTTTTTCTTTTTCTTGAATTATAACGTTTGAAGATTTTTTAAAACTTACAACTCCATAACTCGTCTCCTTTAGCACCACTTTACTCATTGTCTTCATGGTATCCACTTTATTCCTTCTTTTTTTCTTTTTCTTTTCTTAATTCAGAAGTGCAAATATGAGAATAGAATGATGGATTAGATGATGCTTGATGACTATCATAGTATGTGAATTCGATAGCATGATAAAATTCTTGAATTCAATCATTCATCAATTTCTTGTCTCACAAATTTTTTCTGTCACCTCGTAGTGGTCTTGTATATGAAGGCCAAAACAATTTATCTTTAAGCCAATCTAAAGCTACATTCAAGTATCCAACACTAGATACAGCTTACAATATGGTCAATGGCCTGTTTTAAAAGTCAAGTATCATATTTAAGAAATATTACAAAAAGGATAATTTGTACATCATAAATCACATGAAAATTACTTCTTGTCAGTTTTATTTGTTATCTAAGCTCACTTCACATTTTAAGCATTTCTTCAATCGTTTCGAATATTGTCTAAAGCATCGCAATCGATTTTGGAGCATAAGGTATTGAGTAGCTCTAGTTCAACATTATACCTAAGGTAATGTTTAACTTCCGCAATTTTCATCGTTATTGTTGTAGCTTTTTAAGAACTTTGGAATGCTAGAACTGCATGATCATGTATTTAAAATGCATCTTCTATCTTTGTTATGAAGCTCATTATTAAGACATCGAGTGATTCATGAAATCATGTGGAAAGTCTCGATCGATAAGTGGTTGATCATGGTGAGCTGAGTTACCAATTCAACTTTGCGAACACAAAATAAACAATATACAAAATTAAACATACATTTGGCTTTTATTTTTCAAAACTAGAGTTTGAGGATGGTTCAAAACTAATCATACATTCTGCTTTGATTTTTCAAAGAAAATGTTCTTTTTTAACCATATTTTCCAACCTTTTAGTCGAGTAATTCATGGGGTTTGAACCCACCGTCACACAAACTCAAATCAGGTAAAGCGGTCCCTCTTTAGGAGGTTGGTGTGGCCACTTAAGGTTGTTTGCACCTAGCAAAATTTGAACTTGAGACCTCACATATTTAAGAGTGACACGCTTAAGTGGTTAAAAGACCTCACATATTTTAGAGTGACACCCCTTTGGCCGAGTAATCCATGGGGTTTGAACCCATCGCCACACATACTCAAATCAGGTAAAGGCGTAAAGCACTCCCTTTTTATGAGGTTGGTGTGACCACTTAAGGTTGTTTACACTTAGCAAGATTTGAACTTGAAACATCACATATTTTAGAGTGACAGTTTAAAAAAATAGTATGATGAAGGATTTGATATTATATATATATGCTATACAACAAAATCCTTCAACATAACATACAAATTACATGGAGTGTAAAAAGGTTTATAAAGCCGCTTTCATTTTTAACCTTATCCGATGTGGGATAACATTTATGCACAAACTTTGTTAAATGAGACCACAAGTACCAATAACAAGCAATGCCACAAACTATTAAGGCTGTATCAGACTATCAATCAAATCGTGAAGCTTGACAAGTGATATAACACAAAGATTAGTTTGAATGGTGAAAGGTTTGCAATTCATTTCAGCAAGAAGCAAATTATGCACAACATGCTTGGACTAAAAAGGCAAGTTAAGCCATTGGAGTTAACTCACATTTGAAGGTATGATCGATTCGTGTAATGTAGAAGCTCAGAATAAAGCTCTGTTAAGATTAATAGAAAAGGTATGTGTTTTAACGATTAAAAAACGTGGATATGGTCAACTCGTGTAATGTAGAAGCTTTGAATACAACATATCTAGCTTACAAGAATCTTTCACAAATTATGCACAACATGCTTGGACTAAAAAGGCAAGTTATGCCATTGGAGTTAACTCACATTTGAAGGTATGATCGATTCGTGTAATGTAGAAGCTCAGAATAAAGCTCTGTTAAGATTAATAGAAAAGGTATGTGTTTTAACGATTAAAAAACTTGGATATGGTCAACTCGTATAATGTAGAAGCTTTGAATACAACATATCTAGCTTACAAGAATCTTTCTCACAAATTATGCACAACATGCTTGGACTAAAAAGGCAAGTTAAGCCATTGGAGTTAACTCACATTTGAAGGTATGATCGATTCGTGTAATGTAGAAGCTCAGAATAAAGCTCTGTTAAGATTAATAGAAAAGGTATGTGTTTTAACGATTAAAAAACCTGGATACGATCGACTCGTGTAATGTAGAAGCTTTGAATACAACATATCTCTAGCTTACAAGAATCATTCACACACCGTTAAATATTTGGGAGGTGATACTCACATCATATTTTTTTATGTATGCACCACAATTTGTGCATTACAGTATTGTATGGTACAATACTATAATACACAAAATGTGATGCATTGCATCAAAAAATGTAATGTGAGTATCAATTCCTTAAACATTTGAAGCGTCATGAGACTTATAAACTCTTTTTTATTTTTTATTTCTAATCAATGCGGGACAAACATAAAGGAGACACACGTTCTAACATGAATCAATGACATCCAATCCTGAGAGTCTGAGACTGTATCCTACTTGCCATAAAATATTTGATTTCTTTTTGGCAAATAATGAAGAATGACGTTATAAAAAAGGTACTTGATTTCTCTTCTAAAAATCAAATAGAAAGATAAATATTCGTAAAAAGACAAAAATATATATATTTTTTTTAAAGTTCTCGAAAAATTCTCAAAAAATTCCACAAGATCGGGTATGATGGTGTATGTAAAAATTGTGAAAAACTTTTTTTTAAAAGTGGATATTTTTTCCGAAAATAAATTATGAAAAAATAAGTGCATTAAATCATTTTTTTGTGCATCAAAAATTGGTTTTTGCACCCAACTTCTTTTGACTTTTTTTTTTTTTTATCAAAATAACATTGCGGATCTAACTAAAACAAGTTGACAATTTTGTGCATCAAAATTTTTTTGCGCATCAAAATTTGTTTTTTGTGCATTAAAAAAAACGTGTCAAAACTCAAAATTATAAAAAATGTTTTCACAAAAGTTTTATGCACCAACATACCCGATCTTGTGGTTTTAGAATTTTTGGAGAATTTCTAAAATATATATATATTTTTATTCTTTTTACGTATATTTGTCTTTTTATTTTAACTTTACCCCTTCTTTAAAATATTCGTATGAGTTCGCGATGCTAGAACTTCATGATCGTTTATTATTATTTACTAGCAGGGAATCCGCGCAATGCGGTGGTCATACCCTTTGACTATATTTTTTAATAATGTGATGTTTTGCGGCCATATTTTTATTAAACAATTAATTTACAAATAATAAAAACTTTAGTTAAGACTGTGGTATAATTTTATCTCCTATTAACCGAAGCTACCACAAATAAAATCTTGATTCTTTCCTTCAGCATAATAACCCTTCGTCAATTTTGGAGCCGACCGACCCAGTTCGACCCTCATGCTGCAATAGCGGCGACTCGATTGGTACAACAGCGACCAACCCGGTCGACCGACCACTGCGGTAGCCTAATGGCTTTATTTTAAAGTGTTTGGCTTGGTAGCTTGATTAGATTGTATATTGTGGTTAAATAGTTGTATATTTTGGTGAATGATTAAATTAAATAGTGTATTAATTGTATTTTAGTTGTATTTGTACTTCAAATAGTTTGTACATTGTGTTTTACTAATTATACTTTTTATCAAATGGGTGTTTTAAATATGACATTAATTACAAATGTGGATCAATCAATATGTGTAAATATTTATGCATAAATTAATTGTAGATATAGCTTTAGTAATTATATTTGCTTAAAATCTATATATAAAAGTTTTAGAAAATTGAAAAAGAAAAAGTCCTAAATACTTTATAAGTAGTATAGATTAATAACATCTTTATGCTAAGAGCAACTAGCATTTTCAACACGGTTTGTAAACAAAAGCTTTTAATGATTTGATTATCTTTTGATCAAATAAAGATGAGCGACTTTATAGAAAAGGTAATTTTGATTTCTCTATAAAAAAGGAAAACTAGCTGATGAGGAACCATCCGTATACTACCTTATTTATTTTTGACTCTTTAGTTTCCTAATGTATTTAATTTTATTCTTAGACTTTACAAATTCCTTGTCATAAATCACAACTATAAATGGGACCTAGAACTTGTTGCTAAGAAGATGATCAATATATGAAAGTCATTTTCTCCCTACCACAAGTGTGTGTGTTAGTGTGTGAATTTACCTAATTATCGGTATTCTTTTGAATCAACGATAGTTGGAAGATTGTTTCTGGTATTCATTTGAATCAACAGACTCAATTTGTTATCTTGTTATTTCGCTACATCAGTTGGTTTCATAGCCAAATTTCCTGATCATGATGCCTCCTAGTGACGATATAATCTATGATCATCCACCCGTGTTTGATGAATACGGAGATGAAGAATGGTATTCTTGGATGACCGATATCGGGATTACGTGTGATCGAACCAGGTATGTCGCTGATAATTCGAATAAGAATTGTTCGGTTTCTAAAAATCGGGCTATGAATACTGGTGGTGAAAAACTTGTTTTGAAAGTTCCAATCACATCGGAAGGCGATATTGGAGTTGCCAAAGATGATGACATATCCATATTCTTGGAAGATGATGTTTTCGAGCGTAGTATTTCATCACACCATTTGTTTGAAGAATCAAGGTTTTTTTCATGGATGTTGGAAGCTGGAGATTGTGTGTGTTAGTGTGTGAATTTACCTAATTATCGGTATTCTTTTGAATCAACGATAGTTGGAAGATTGTTTCTGGTATTCATTTGAATCAACAGACTCAATTTGTTTTTCATGAGAGAACAAAACACTTGGAAATTGATTTACATTTTGTGAGAGAAAATTTTGGCTGGAGTTATTAAAACTGAAAAAGTTCAGTCTATTAATCAGATAGCTGATATTTTTACCAAAGGGCTTGATAAGCTACAACATGAGAAACTGGTTTCTAAACTTGTTCTTTATGATATGTTTCAGGTTTGAGTTAAGGGGGGATGTTAAAATATAACTCAATTCTGAAACATTATATTGTTAGGGACTAATGTTGTGTACTTTGTATTCTGAGTTATAAGCGCTTTTGAGGTTTGGTGGAAAAGTGAAAGTTGTTGATAGTTGGAGGGGGCTTTGTGCTATGTCTGGAAAGATGAAGTCAAGGCTGGAGTCAAAGCTATATATTGTCTCATTCTGTTTAGGGTTTGAGTCAGTTTTTCATTCTCTCTAAAAAGAAAATATTGCAGTTGATCTTCTCTCAACCAAAACTACTTTCTGATTGTTACTAATATTGCTTAAGAGTGATTGTGAGGTTTCATATATTGTAAAGACTATTGATAAGTAATCAATAGCCTTCCACCTGAGTAGCAGTGGGAAGGATTGTGTGATGTTCAGTTGTTTGTGATTCATGTGATGTTTCTGGGTTATTCTGATTAAGATCAGTTGCTTATTGATCTGGATATTTTTGGTTGAATAAAAGAAGTTGATCTTGAATTAAGATTCAAGATCTGTTGTTGATACTAGGCGAGTACCCGCGCCTGGCGGCAGCGGTTTCTAGCGGCAAACAATTAACGATATGTGATATTATGGTAAGTGTTTTGTATAATATTCAAAATATAACGTGAAAAAATCAAAATATAATTGCAACCGGTTGTAACATGCGATAATTCAACTGTAACAAAAATTCTTATCATGTATCAAACGACATATAAAGAAAACATTACATCAATAATGAAATACTAACTAACAACACACGCTAATCGTCGCGTAAAACTTCTTAAAACATGACATTTGAGGTATAAATTCCTTCTTGACGGAACTCTTTGACTGGTTTAACCAATACTTTTGTTGTTCTATGGGATATCCCTCTAGTCAATGCCACATAAAGCTGGCCATGCGAGAAAACATAATCGGGCAAATAGACACCCACATTTGGAATTGTTGGGCCCTGAGCTTTATTAATAGTCATCGCAAAGCTAAGTCGCACAGGAAATTGTGTTCTCTTTAGTTTGAAAAGGAACATGTCTTCTTCAGATGGAGCAAGAGGAATTCTTGGCAAGAGCACTCTAACTCCAGCGTGCTGTCCGACAGCAATCTCAGCATTGATGACATTAGGATCAAAACGTTTGCATATCAACCTCTGCCATTACATAATGCATTTGCCGGATCGAGATTCCTTAAAAGAATAATCGAGCATCCAATTTTCAAGCGCAAGTAATGAGGAGGCAATCCGCTCACATTGAGCGAGTTTAAGAATTTCAAAGGATATAAGTTATGGGTTGAAAAAAGGGTTACGATGTAGAGGAGGGTTTGGGGGAAGCAACTGTAAAAAAAACAGTAAAAGGAGATTTTAGAACCAAAAAAAAAAGTAAAAGGAGATTATAGATACTCGACACATTATATAAGAAAACCAACCTCAAGATCATCATCAACATTTTTTTGATTGTTGATTTCCATGCTTCCTTTCTTTCTACTTGTAATTCTAATTCTAACTGTAACAAAAGTATGAATATATGAAATGAATGTTCACATTGGGGTTCGTTATATAGGCAATGGAAAACCTTTGCCATATTAAGTTTGAATCTCATATAAAAATTAAAATCCCGCCATTGAGAGTGAAGTGATTGAAGAATGAGGCATTTAATTGATTTGGTTTCCATAAAAAAAGATTATTATATAATTGCAAACACCTAGTTGAATACAACTACATGATTAGTAGAGATATATGGAGTTTTTTTTTGTTATAGGAACTCGTATAAGATCCTTTTGAAAAACCAATTTGGCATATTGACCATGTTGATCAATAACTTATCAACATCAATGTCCTCGTCTTTTACGTTTCTCCTTTTCTACGAATACATATATAATAATTCCGATGGCATTATTCAAATAAAAAAATAACAAAGTAAAGAAAACATAATTTTGATTGGGTAAATGATGACGTTCAATGTGGTTCGATTGATTCATTCGGCGTTTCGATTGTTAGTGTGTTATATAATGTTCGGTTTCATAACATACATATGATATTAAATATGATGGCTTCTGAATGAAGTGTTTTTTTATTGGTTCATAGAAAGACAAAAGAATCAATTAAATATTAGAAAAGATTACATATTATGTTAATTATTCATAGCTTCCTTTCCATATTAGTAGAGATTTCCTTATAATGTGTTGACAAAACTTTTCATTTTTCAGTATTTGTAGTTCGAATGCATTGTTTGGGCGTTGACCAAATTTTAAGTTTTCACTTTCAAGAATTGACCATTTTTCCATTATATTAGTAGAGATAATTTGTGTTTTCTTACAGTAATCTTTACATATTTTGTTTTTAAATTATTGTACGTTTTACACATTATCATAGACGATTAGAAATGCTGCACATGCAGCAAAACCGGTTGTACTGAACATGAATGGACTTCTTAATTTGACAGCATACTACGTACATTTTTTCGTTATCCTTTTGTGGTAAGAGTTTCTCGTCAAAACCTTTTTAAGGTATTTGATTTCGTTTTGAAAAAATACGACAATATAATGGATTAAACACACATTTCGTTTTGATTTATCAAAATTAGGATCGTTTCAAAACTAAACATACATTCTGCTTTGATTTTTCAAAATTTAAAAAAAAAATGATTTGATGAAGGTTAAGGTATTGTTTATTCTACAATAATTAACCTTTAACAAAACATATTGCATGATTATAGTGTAAAGAGGGTTATAAAGCTTCTTTTATTCTTATCCTATCCGATGTGGGACAACATTAAAAAACAAGCTTTTTAAATGAGGTTGTACTTTTACTATCAATGAAATCGTGAAACTTGAAAATTTAAAATAAGAGCTGGGAAAACGTACACAAACAATTGTACGAAACATAATCTCTTAGCCTTAAAATGCTTGACATAGTGGGATTGAATGTCCTATTACTGCAACTAATTCTTTTGGATGGTCTTAGCAGACAAAGCCCAAAACAATCTTTCATTTTATTTATTTATTTATTTTTTTTTTTGAAAAAAATAGTATCTTTTTAGAGCCACATCCAAGTATCCAACGCGATGTTGGTTAGAAACAAATATAACAAAAGTACGAACAATAGTTGCAGCTTAAAATGGTCAATACCCTTTTTAAACGTCAAGTAGAACCATTTAAGAAAATTAAAATATATTATAAATATGTACAACATATATCACATGAAAAATACTTCTTGACCATTTACTTGCCATCTAAGCTTACTTCACAGTTTGAAACATTTCTTCAGTCGTTGAAAGTTTTTTTTTTTTTTTTTTTTTTTTTTTTTTTTTTCTTTTGAACGGCATAATTTTATAAAACTAGCAAGTCGCTAGAAAATTACTGGGAGTAAACCACTAAAGGGTTTTGAATCCAATTGTTTCATGAAATGAAATGCAATTTACATCTAGAGGAATGCCATCTAAAGGAGTAATCGACAATCTTGTCAAATAATAAAATTCTGGTGTGTCGGTTTCGAATACTCCAGGTTCAACTTTATACCCAAGGTAATGTTTCTTCAATTTATGCCTTTTCATCGTCATTCTTGGAACTTTTTAGTGGAACTTTTGGATGCCAAAGCTACATGATCATATGCTTAAATTTCATTTTATATCTTTGTCATTGAAGCTTGAATTATGTTTAATAAGACGTAGAGTGTGTTATGAAATCATGCAGGAAGTGTGTATCGATAAATGGTTGATTATGATGAGTTACCACTTCAACTTAGTGAACAAAAGTATCAACATCTTTAAAAATTAAACATACATTTCGTTATGCATTGTTTGTGGTTTTAGGCCATTGTACCAAATGAAACAATCATACACAAAGATTAGTGTGAATGGTGAAAGTTTTGCAATTCATTTCAGCAACGAGCAAATAATGCACAACATGCTTGGACTAAAAGGGCGAGTCAAATCATGACATTAACGAGTTAGAAAATGGCGCCTATACATTTCTTGAGGAAAATGGGATTGCGGACATTGACTGTGATATGTCCATCGAAAATAAGTTGAATGAATCGGGTAAGGAGTTTATAAAAATGTTTGCATAATTGAGTATTGATATTAATTTAGAAATTAGAATGCTCTTTGGGTCATATATTCGAGACTTGTTGCATTCGTGAAATTATATCATAGGTAATAAGGTTTGTCATTCTATATCGTTGATATCAATTATTTTTATTTGTCTTTAAAAAAAACCTTGTGTGAAAACTTTTATATCGAATAACAAGTGCTCGTGTAATTTAGTGCAGGGACGGAGCTAGAGGGGTTCTCACGAGTGCTCGAAAACCCCAAGGATTTTTTCAATTTAGTGTTAATTTTTGAAAAGATACTGATTTTTCATAAATGTATCTTAAATGCACCTGGTCCTTCGAAACGTGTTTCAAGTATTACGATTCGAAAGATTTTATGCATCCGGTTATATTTGATCTTGGCTCTGTCCCTGATTTAGTGCAAATGTGAAGAGCAAAGCTAATTAGACAGGTTTACTATCATATTAGGTCACTATTTAAATTAAAATTGGGTATCTTATATCTATCTAGATATACTAAGGGTGCGTTTGGTTGAGGGGTGTGAAGTGGGGTTTGAGACATTATTATACTAAGTCAATATTACTATTGAAAATGAAAATAATTTAGACATTAAAACCCATGTGATAAGCTAGCATTTGACAAAAGTGTTGGCCCGGGTTTTAATTTTTTTCTTTCTCTCTAAGTGGTTGTTAGTAGTCTTACCAACCTATTCACCTCCCGTGAATTAATAGAAAGGAAAAGTATGGATGACAATGCTCGCCTCCCCTCATATAGCTATAGCAACACTAGAGAACCCAGCTATCTTCTCTTAAGGAGGTGAGGTAGTACCCAATCCTCTCCCTCCGGTAAAGTGGCTTGCTTCAATAAGCTAGACCTCATTTCGAACTTTAGCTCTTTACTTTCTTCCCACTATGGAACTTCGATTAAAAAGGGAATTTCCCTTGATCCACTTTATCTATCTGGGATTTAATTGGTTAGTACACACCTGATCCTCCTTCCTCAACCTTCAACTCATTTCGATATTCTTTAAGGAAGGAGTGCGATCGAAAAACCTAAGTTATACAAATGACTTCTCCACACGTAAAGGAAACCGTGTGCTTTAGGAAATGATGATTCCTATCCTTTCCGGATTATGGCAATCGCCACACACCCTTTTTTCATCTATCACTTCCTAGAGCCGAGAAAACCGATCTAGAAATGCTTGCAGTGTATCATCTCCAGACTAATGGCTGAAGTAGAGAAACCATTCGAACCCTATTAGAACACATAGCGTGCCTATCAAGTTTGGAAAAGGATGGGATAAACACCTTATATTACTTTAGTACCTCCAAGGCACCGAAATAGATTCTTTATGGTTGTAAGTGCCGATCCTGATTGCTGGGTAGAAATGGAAATACCCAACCTACCAACTCTGAACTTATTTAAGAAGATACCAAGGAAATAGTTCTAAGTTGAGATGGATATGTAAGTTACTCACAAACCATTTGGAGAAATGGACAACGTGAATCTCTTGAACTCTCCAAGATAACCTAGAATCAAACTTACGGATCCACCATGAAATTATATGAAGCGAGTAGTAAACGTGAGAACTTAATTCCCGCCATATTCAGCCCTTTGGAAAATCTTTCTAGATTGAGACTTGTAGCTCAAAGCCTTAAGCTACCATCGAGACTCAGTAGAGAGTTCCCAACATTTCGTGTGTAATAGAAAGAAATGACTCACCGATGAGGAAATTCTAATTTTTGAACGTTTAAACTTCGTTGACTTAACGAAACCATAGATGATGAAACCTAGCAACTTTCGTAAAGTTGCCTCTCTGTCTTCGGAGTTAATAGAAACTCACAGTAAGATCCTAGATTCACGTAGGGAAACGTGAAGATAAACCCTCGTGCTTTTGCACTAACCCCCTTCTAGACTTTGAAGGTTGAATTGAATTGAATCGCGAGGACGCGATTCCTCTTAAGGAGGTGAGGCTGTGACACCTCGTAAATTCCTCGATGCGTCGTAATTGGTGAAACGTCGATTAGAGCGATCGTTTGATTTAAATTGAGATACTGGTCGTATTTTATATCGTTTTTATTGGAAATAATATTTTAAGAACATTGGCGAAACTCCAGTGTCATGAATCATTCGTTTACTAAGTTAAATGAGTCCCGAACCTAATATATAACAAGTTTTGCAAAGTTACACCTAGGGTCCTTGGGATAGTTACATCTATGCCCCAAGAGTTTCATATGAGCAAGATTAGTCCTCCCTGAGGTATAAATACCCCTACAACTCTCACACACCTCATAACTAACACACTTACTCTCTCTCTCTAAAATAAACTCTCCCACCTCTCTCTACATTATCCGGAGACACCCTTAGGGTTCCGGCGCCATCACCGGAATCCGGCCACCTCCAATAATTACACCACCCATCTCAAATGATAGATCGGGTGATTGTGGTCACGTTTATGCAACACATACACCACGGAACAACCCCACGCGCCTCCAATCTTAAATATAAGATTCGGATTCTAGGGTTTTGAAAGAAAGACATTTTCTAAGAGTCTAGATTGAATGTGGTTACGAGTTGTACTCGTGATGGACACCACAACAACGCCTCGTCTTTCTTCTTTGCTCACGGTAAAACGTAACCCCCTTTGTTATCATTTTATTTTCCCTTTGACAGGTTGTACATTGGGTTATTATTCATTTTGGTTGTGTTTTCATTTTCGTGGACATAATGGTTTTATTTAGACGAGTGAAACAAGTTATTAAAAACAGATTTTGGAAGCTAATCGTGTGGTGTTGAAACTGGAAAACGAGATTTGAGTTAATAATATAGTTGCTATTGTTTCGTGGGTTATATAAAGTGTTGCGCTTACACTAAAAACTTGGATGTAAAACTTTGGTTGAAAACTGAATTGGACCTTTGTCGTACAAACCTCATGTGTTCGTGAGTCTCAAAAGGGTATCGTGTCAGTTTTGTTCTCAGGTTGTGCTTAGATATGTGGTGAAGTTGTAGTATTGGTCAATATGTTGATTTTGGGTAAGGCGTATGGTATAGTAATTACGGGGTCTCGGGTTTAGGTGGAAGTAATCAATGTCGAATAGAAGAATTGAAGGAATAGGTGTTAATTCTGGTTGCGCGAGTTGACTCATTGATTGGGTCGACTCAATGGGTCTCGGGTCATTTGGTAACACGAGAAAGTGTCGGTTTGTGGGATTGGTTCGAGATAGTTAGATCTTGGTAAAATGGGTTAAAATGATAAAAAAGTACTTCGATATATGTTGATATGGGATTACGAGTAACACTAGAAAGACTCGATAATTATCTATGAGTCGTAAAACATTCTTAAGATATCGAAACAAGTAATAGGACAACCGGTAGAAAGGGCAATGGACTAATTAGGTGTATATTGCGACTTAATGAACCGGCTAATGGTATGAGATCGAACGGTAAACTTGTAATATATGTAAACTTAACGACGTGAATTGTAGCGAAATAACTATATCACTATACCGGAATAAGAACTATCGGGATAACCAATATCCAACTTGAGCTAACAAAGAATAAATATAAAATGTGGGATAAATGTTTAAGCTCTAGATATCGATTATTGCGTATACATTATAGCTTATAACATGTATTACGGTTTATACGTTTTGAGTAATAATTGTCTCTCAATTTATCTTGATTATAAGATGTAAATTATTTTGAATTAACCGAGTACAATATAATGGAATCGGGAATAAGTTTAATATGTTGTTTCACAATGTGCCTAAGTATTCTATTTTCACATTTAACAAGATATTAATCTATATATTGATTTTATTTACTTATAAACCCTTATTAACTACGATAATAACTTGTGTTTTATAAATACAAAATATCTTTTATAAACTTGACGATAACAGTTATAATGACAAATATGTCGTACTCTATTAAACGTTTTGGTTTAAATGAGTTTAGTATAATTGTTTTCGCGGTAAAGCTAAATATTCCGTTTTCACATCTAAGCTACTATTGAATTATATAACTATATATAATATGGACGGATACGGTTTGGACGGATACGGTTTGATCTATTATAAACCCTTGTTAAATACGATGGTAACTCGTGTTTTATTACACATGTTAGCTTTTATAAACTTGTTGGAAATATTATTTTGATAATATAACTTATTGAAGTCGTATTGGTTTGGAGATGTTGGAATAAACGAACGTGTCATTTATAATACACTATTTACTACACCTTATATGAAGTAATCTCGGGTACACTTGTATGATTATGAATAACGATTGAGAAACCTTTAATATTTGAGCGGTAAATGGAAACTTGCCTTTTGTTACTAAACATGTACGTTTGGGGATTTTTGGGTAAATTGCCGAGACTTATCAATTAACCTATTTATGTTACATAAATAGTTGTCGTTATTTTCTAGTCTTTGACTAGCATGAGTATTGTCTGTATTTCTTGGCTTTGTCAATGTCTTTTCCTTTTGGCGTGAGTTATGGTCTATATGTCTCGATTATATCGATGTCTTTTCTTCATTCGCGTGAGTTGTACGTCGCGTCTATGTTTCTTACCACCACACGAAATATTAAAACTAAACTTTTGAGATATTAATTATGAACTTTTGGGAATGATAATGTACTTTTGGAAAGTAATGACATGAATGATCCACGAAAACTACAACGCATTACTTTCTATTGATTTCTTTATTGTATGTGCCGTATTCTAAGAATATCGTATACGCATTAGGTTGCGTCACAACTATTCTATTGTACTCGTCGTACATTCATCTGGATGCCATGGAGACTAACTTTAGATGCCAGTCATGTCAATAGTGAATAGTGCATTATTGTGCCATGGTTACCTGTTATCTTCTGCTAGTCTTTATTCGTGCATTGTTGTGGCAAAGGTGAGTTTCATAGCCCCACTTTTATCTACGTTTTGAACTATTTTGGGGTGAGAATCATGCTACTGTTTTTTTACCGTGAAAACTATTTGGATTTCTTATGTGCTTGACTATGTAGATAGATGTGCGGTAGTTGTTGCCTTAGTCTAGGTTTAACCGTGCCTAGCTAAGAATAGACTTCTACATCGACCTAGTCTGAGGTTGGCAATTGTTCTAGATTTTGCCACAAAAGTGCTGGACTAGAGTCGCAGGGGCCCGAGTAATCCCTGGATGTGGGATTTGATTGGAGATCCGGGTAGGATCAGGTGTGAAACGGTACTTACCTATCTTAGGTCTTGCATAGCAAATCAACTCTTACAGGTCCACTATGATTTTGTTGAATTTAAACCAATGAACTCACCAGCGTAAGCTGACCTTTTAGCATGATTTCTCAGTTATTTGGGAAGTGTTTGGAATACGTGATCGGTGGAAGCTTGGCAAGAAGGTGAGGTGCAAGGATCAATTCTGACTCTGATAAACTTTGGGGACCTATCTTATTAAATTATATTTTGGGCCTAATATTTACATTTTTGAACTAAATGTTTTGAATAACCAATTTTGGGATTGGCTTTGAATGATAAATGACTATCTTTTTGCTATAGTTGTGTGTGATACCAATCCAATAGTAACGCCCCGAAAACTTGATTAAGTCTTCCGCTGTACCAAGATTTGAGGGTGTTACAGATTGGTATCAGAGCTCAAGGTTATAGAGAATTAGGTATTTTATAAACCCTAAACTATAACCACTTTTTAAGAAAATTGATCCTCGACTGACGCACGCCCGCTTGCCAAGCCGAAGCTTCTTATTTGATTATGGTATGAATTGTGATTTGAATTATGGGATGATCTGTTAAGGGATATTGCGAACTGATTATTGAAACGTTATGATTATTGATTTTGGGAAATGAGATGTGATTATCGAGATATTACGTAATTTGAATTGAGTAAACGGTATATTATGATTTTGGAATTTGGAACTTGATTGATTTGATATGGGATATAGATGATTGATGAGATGTTTAGGGCTGATTTGATAACGGTTTGATTGAACACTAGATTGAGCGTGTGCCCTGTTAGTAGACGATTTAAGTCTGCCTATATTAATAGTTCACTATAAGCATTTCACATGCTTATACACACACAGTAAGCATGTCCTCATGCTTACGCATACCCCATAAGCATTTCTATATGCTTATGCACGCCCTATAAGCATGTCCTCATGCTTATACATGTACAGAAAGCATGTCCTCATGCTTTCGCACGCGCTATACCTTTCACAGAGTGTGGAGTCCCAAACCTTAAATCTATAATACTTAATTTATATTAAGTAGTTGCATTGGGTATATCCCAAAACAATAAAGAGAAAACTTTGTATGAATATACACAAATACGTGGGATCTATTGGAATGTTTTTGGAAGATTAAAGTGAACAAGTGAACACAGATAACCAATAATTCAACATTATTTATCAATAATGCGGATACTCTCAAAGTATCAGGGTTACGCAAATTTCCTGGCGTAAACTCACCACTTGATTTAAAACTTGCACATTAGTAGTGGTCGTGGAAATGATTTGGGAATACAAAAGAAATGGTACTATTATAACTAAGTCAGAGAGTCACAAACGAGGCCTTTTGTCTCGTAAACATGAGTTTCACAGTTAAGTTTTGATGAACTCGAGTCTAAAACGTGTTAAAGCTAATAAAACATGTAAACTGGTGTGTTGGTATCGTGTGTGTGTCACGCTCACGTGTTTTGCATCTTATCATGTTTATGTGCCCTTGATCATAACTAGATGATGAATTATAATGATTTTGATGATGTCGATTGGTGATGGTCTCGTGTCACGATTTTGAGTCGAAACTTTTGTAAACCGTTGTTTCATTCTTTAGAATTGTCAAGTAAGTGATAATTGGTTTTGATTATTAATAATGAATTCATGTCCGTTAGGGTTATAATGATATGTGGAACCAGTAAGTGTTTTCTGATGATAAATTGGACTAGCGTGTGATTATTTGGTTAACGTTGAATCATTGGTATGAATCAGATTTTGGAATCGAACGACATTTCAATTAACAGCCTTAATTGAATAACGAATTAATTGTGGTGTTTTGGGTAATTGGTTAGTTATTGACAAACATTAGATTTGATACCCGTTAATCGGTTGTGTTTGGAAAATTGAAAGAGTCAATTTGAAATGTTTATTGTGTTGGGTATGTTTGATTTTCTGCCTAGATGGCGAGATTGGTATGAGATTGTTTGGGAGATTAATTAGAATTGCGAAAATTGTTTATTTTGGATTTAATGGTGTATATGCAAACTTTGCGCTACGTCAGGTGTTATCGTGACTCTCTAGTCTCGACTACCCTGACAACGCCGTGTCATGGTCTTTAGTATTTATGTGGGCAATATGATTGTGTAAAAACTTAGAGTCATGACTTGGACTTGGGAACTCGAAACGAATAATGACTCGAAATTTATATTGAAGTTTTATCGAAATTTATATTGAAGATTTTATCGAAATTTATATTGAAATTTTCATTGAAATTATATTGAAATTTATAAGTGAAATGAATGAATTTATATTGAAATTTGTATCGAATTTTACATATATATATATATATATATATATATATATATATATATATATATATATATATATATATATATATATATATATATATATATATATATATACTAATAAATCGTACTAGATTATACGAATGATAAATGGTTTTGTACTAAGCATTCGATAACAAGGCTCGCCTTGTTATCCAACATTTTAAAAGGGGAACCACTGTTTGAAAATAGAAATGTTCTGTAATAAAGGAGTCATTAAATGTTTCGAGGGTACGTTTATCGAAGGGTGTCATTTATGAATATTTAATGTCATTTATGTGTTGTGCGTGGGTTACGGATGACCTAACGTTAATAGCGTCGATCCACGTGGATAACGGACTTATTAGGTTGACGAACCTAATAGGCGCCCGCTATGTACGTAGGATAACGTTATTAATGGGTGAATTATCCTTATGACTCGTTAGGAAGTGTTTGGTTTTGGGATAATAAGCGACATGAATAAATGGTTGAGTTTATCGAATTGATGAATTCGATAAGATCTGACTATTTATTCTGAAACTTATTAAACTATAAAGTTTATCGTTTAGACGTCTCATTGTGTCATTATGAGTCGCATTGTGGTTATTTGAGTGCATTCATGGTGCTTGTCGAGTCGATACCACACACACACATACACACGATGATACCTAACGCTAATAACTAAATGGAACAATGAGATATTTTGAGGTGAGGAAATGAATACCTTTTGGGCATATAACATTGAAGTTGGGAATATATATTAAGAATTGGTTATAAACTGGTTGTGCCTTGCTTAATAAAATTTATCGAACCTCGAGTGAATATAGACTGATCACCTATATTCAGCCAGAGACAGCAGGACATGGACTGATCACCTATGTCCGTCTTAGAGGTGAATTTTACAAATACTGGGAATTGTTATAACAAAATTGTGTTCGGATTTGAGATTGGTTTTAAGAACGATAAACTTAAGGTGGACTCGCACACTCGCACTCGCTAAACATCACGAAAGCCCGCACCCACACACGACACACTGGCATCGTAACACCTCTTGGATCGTAACACTCCTGGCATCACTATACGTCTCCGTTTATGTGAAATTCTTGGTTGTAGCACTTGAGCGTAGTTCACCATAAATCGGGTGAGACCCGATTGGCACTGTTTTTATCTGAATTGTTTTTCGATGTAATACTCGTTGATCTTATCCGAGCATTTGAAACTGTTTTGAGCTATTTTGGATTGGGTCTTGACTATTTTGAATTCGGTTTTGAATTTTGGCCTTTGGGTTTTCGAATTCGAGATTTTGATCTCGTTCCGAGTTTTAACTCGTAATTTGACTTCGAGTCATCGTTTGGCCTCGAATTATTATTCGGCCCCATTTCGTTGAAGACTTTGTTAAAATCATCTTTCGACCTTTAGGCGGTATTCGATTTTGAAATGACATTCGGTCGCATTACGATAGTAACCGTATTGGAATTATTATTCCACCGTATTTCGATAGTAATCTTGTTGGAATTATCATTCCACATTATTTCGGTAGTAACACCGTTGGATTTGGCATCTAGCCTCGTTTCGTTGGTAACTCTGTTACTGACATTTATTACCTCAAGCCTAGTCTTGAACCGATTGTTGAGAAAACTTTCGAAACCTTTAGCGACGTCATCTAGATTGACGTTGCTCAAACCGATAATGTTGTGGTCGACGTTGCTTCGCTAACAACTTTCAGTAAGGTAGTATCTTACGTGTTGTTGGTGTTGTACCTTACCCTCTATTTAGGTACCCCTATCGATAACGATCTAACGACTTGTTTTAGTGAAGATGTTCACCGAGGATTATCCTTAGATATTGTTCTGTCAATGTTGACTCTAGCAACATTGAACCCTCAACATTGTTTGTCAACAATAGACTGCTACGTTACACCACCGGTAATGGTAATACCTACCCTATTCTATCAATATGGTACCTTACACACTATAGATGAGAAATTCTCTAGCATACCTACTTAGAGCCGTTGACATTCACTCGTATGAAGGAAATGATTTGGATATCGATTGGTAGTTGAACTTCTTTTGGAAATTATGATTTTGGAGTTGAACCTTGAAACCTCCTGCGTTAAGTGTTAAGTGCACCAATGAGTCAATCGACTGACTGTGGTTAGTAGCCCATGCTCCCTTTTAGGAGTCGTACTTTCGTCTCTAACCTAGATATCATGCTAAGTCAACCGACCGATTGCTGGAAGCAATCAACACCTTCTAATAGAGACATACTCTGAACTTCCTAGACTTCTCATCTAGTAGAGATTCCGTGCTCAGCAGAAATATTGAAATCCTAAGGAGAAACCTGAACCACGTTCTCTAGGACAATCACATAAACTTTCTCTCATCCTTCGAGAAGCACCTGCTAACCTTTCGGACCTCTCACCAAACGATAAGCTACACCATAGACGAAACCGTGGAAGTAGATCCCCGCCTTTACCTAAATGGTTGTTAGTAGTCTTACCAACCTATTCACCTCCCGTAAATTAATAGAAAGGAAAAGTATGGATGACAATGCTCGCCTCCCTTCATATAGCTATAGCAACACTAGATAACCTAACTATCTTCTCTTAAGGAGGTGAGGTAGTACCCAATCCTCTCCCTCCGGTAAAGTGGCTTGCTTCAATAAGCTAGACCTAATTTCGAACTTTAGCTCTTTACTTTCTTCCCACTATGGAACTTCGATTAAAAAGGGAATTTCCCTTGATCCACTTTATCTATCTGGGATTTAATTGGTTAGTACACACCTGATCCTCCTTCCTTAACCTTCAACTCATTTCGATATTCTTTAAGGAAGGAGTGCGATCGAAAAACCTAAGTTATACAAATGACTTCTCCACACGTAAAGGAAACCGTGTGCTTTAGGAAATGCTGATTCCTATCCTTTCCGGATTATGGCAATCGCCACACACCCATTTTTCATCTATCACTTCCTAGAGCCGAGAAAACCGATCTGGATATGCTTGCAGTGTATCATCTCCAGACTAATGGCTAAAGTAGAGAAACCATTCGAACCCTATTAGAACACATAGCGTGCCTATCAAGTTTGGAAAAGGATGGGATAAACACCTTACATTATTTTAGTACCTATCACTTTAGTACCTCCAAGGCACCGAAATAGATTCTTTATGGTCGTAAGTGCCGATCCTGATTGCTGGGTAGAAATGGAAATACCCAACCTACCAACTCTGAACTTATTTAAGAAGATAGCAAGGAAACCGTTCTAAGTTGAGATGGATATGTAAGTTACTCACAAACCATTTGGAGAAATGGACAACGTGAATCTCTAGAACTCTCCAAGATAACCTAGAATCAAACTTACGGATCCACCATGAAATTATGTGAAGCGAGTAGTAAACGTGAGAACTTAATTCCCGCCATATTCAACCCTTTGGAAAATCTTTCTAGATTGAGACTTGTAGCTCAAAGCCTTAAGCTACCATCGAGACTCAGTAGAGAGTTCCCAACATTTCATGTGTAATAGAAAGAAATGACTCGCCGATGAGGAAATCGTTATCCTTCTAGGAAATTCTAATTTTTGAATGTTTAAACTTCGTTGACTTAACGAAACCATAGATGATGAAACCTAGCAACTTTCATAAAGTTGCCTCTCTGTCTTCGGAGTTAATAGAAACTCACAGTAAGATCCTAGATTCACGTAGGGAAAAGTGAAGATAAACCCTCGTGCTTTTGCACTCACCCCCTTCTAGACTTTGAAGGATGAATTGAATTGAATCGCGAGGACGTGATTCCTCTTAAGGAGGTGAGGCTGTGACACCTCGTAAATTTCTCGATGCGTCGTAATTGGTGAAACGTCGATTAGAGCGATCGTTTGATTTAAATTGAGATACGGGTCGTATTTTATATCGTTTTTATTGGAAATAATATTTTAAGAACATTGGCGAAACTCCCGTGTCATGAATCATTCGTTTACTAAGTTAAATGAGTCCCGAACCTAATATATAACAAGTTTTGCAAAGTTACACCTAGGGTCCTTGGGATAGTTACATCTACGCCCCTAGAGTTTCATATGAGCAAGATTAGTCCTCCCTGGGGTATAAATACCCCTACAACTCTCACACACCACATAACTCTAACACTTACTCTCTCTCTCTAAAATAAACTCTCCCACCTCTCTCTACATTATCCGGCGACAACCTTAGGGTTCCGGCGCCGTCACCGGAATCCGGCCAACTTCCGGCCACCTCCAATAATTACACCACCCATCTCAAATGATAGATCGGGTGATTGTGGTCACGTTTATGCAACACATATACCACGGAACAACCCCACGCGCCTCCAATCTTAAATATAAGATTCGGATTATAGGGTTTTGAAAGAAAGACGTTTTCTAAGAGTCTAGCTTGAATGTGGTTACGAGTTGTACTCGTGATGGACACCACAACAACGCCTCGTCTTTCTTCTTTGCTCACGGTAAAACGTAACCCCCTTTGTTATCATTTTATTTTCCCTTTGACCAGTTGTACATTGGGTTATTATTCATTTTGGTTGTGTTTTCATTTTCGTGGACATAAAGGTTTTATTTAGACGAGTGAAACAAGTTATTAAAACAGATTTTGGAAGCTAATCGTGTGGTGTTGAAACTGGAAAACAAGATTTGAGTTAATAATATAGTTGCTATTGTTTCGTGGGTTATATAAAGTGTTGCGCTTACACTAAAAACTTGGATGTAAAACTTTGGTTGAAAACTGAATTGGACCTTTGTCGTACAAACCTCATGTGGTCGTGAGTCTCAAAAGGGTATCGTGTCAGTTTTGTTCTCAAGTTTTGCGTAGATATGTGGTGAAGTTGTGGTATTGGTCAAAATGTTGATTTTGGGTAAGGCGTATGGTATAGTAATTACGGGGTCTCGGGTTTGGGTGGAAGTAATCAGTGTCGAATATAAGAATTGAAGGAATAGGTGTTATTTCTGGTTGCGCGAGTTGACTCAGTGATTGGATCGACTCAATGGGTCTCGGGTCATTTGGTAACACGAGAAAGCGTCGGTTTGTGGGATTGGTTCGAGATAGTTAGATCTTGGTAAAACGGGTTAAAATGATAAAAAGTACTTCGATATATGTTGCTATGGGATTACGAGTAACACTAGAAAGACTCGATAATTATCTATGAGTCGTAAAACATTGTTAAGATATCGAAACAAGTAATAGGACAACCGGTAGAAAGGGCAATGGACTAATTAGGTGTATATTGCGACTTAATGAACCGGCTAATGGTATGAGATCGAACGGTAAACTTGTAATATATGTAAACTTAACGACGTGAATTGTAACGAAATAACTATATCACTATACCGGAATAAGAACTATCGGGATAACCAATATCGAACTTGAGTTAACAACGAATAAATATAAAATGTGAGATAAATTTTTAAGCTCTAGATATCGATTATTGCGTATGCATTATAGCTTATAACATGTATTACGGTTTATACGTTTTGAGTAATAATTGTCTCTCAAGTTATCTTGATTATAAGATGTATCTTATTAATTATTTTGAATTAACCGAGTACAATATAATGGACTCGGGAATAAGTTTAATATGTTGTTTCACAATGTGCCTAAGTATTCTATTTTCACATTTAACAAGATATTAATCTATATATTGATTTTATTTACTTATAAACCCTTATTAACTACGATAATAACTTGTGTTTTATAAATACAAAATATCTTTTATAAACTTGACGATAACAGTTATAATGACAAATATGTCGTACTCTATTAAACGTTTTGGTTTAAATGAGTTTAGTATAATTGTTTTCGCGATAAAGCTAAATATTCCGTTTTCACATCTAAGCTACTATTGAATTATATAACTATATATAACTAGACTATAGCGGGTGGAAATAAAAATATTATAGTTAGAGATAACTTGAAAAGTGCAATGCATATGTATTAATCGATAGATAAAACATTCATAAGACATATGGGTGTGTTTGTATTTCATTATTCACCATCATTGCTTTCTTTGTCGATCATGCTATGGTATAAATTTATCTACAAAAACCAAGAGTAAAATATGAATTAGTACAGTATCATGGCAGTTACATTTTGTATGAATTAGTTCTAAATAAGCAACTCCAAACACACCCACTGATGCACCAAAACAAATTATGCGAGAAGACCCAATAAAACGTGACACAAACTTGTAGGAACTGCACCAGTTTCAACGATGGTGTATCCACTATGCCATGAAAGAATTTGTAATGTAACAACGAAAGTAGTCACAAGAAATATAAAATATCAAATCGTGTTGAAATTATTGTATATATGATGTAAGCAGTAAATGAAAATCTTACCATTCGATCATTTTTTCAAAAGTGATGGCTTGTCCAAGTTGAGAGAAGATCAAGCATGGAAGGAGAAGTGAAAATACCAATTGCAGGAGATACAAATGACCGTTTAATACCACAATTTTGACTTAAGTATGATGATACAAAGTAAGACTCCTTAAACATTTAATGGTAAGATAACTAAAAAAGCAATTAACTTTGGATTGATTTATGTTTTGGGTACCCAGAGACTTGGACTATAAAAAGTTATCTTTGCCCAAAAAAGACATCAGACATTCAAATCAAGGATAAATACTTTATATGCAATTTTACCCTATCATCTAATCATTCTATAGGTTTTTATCATTCACAAAAGAGAACCGTGCTCATGCTCCTAGAAAAAGACCGTATATTCAAGATCATGTAACAAAAAAGCTAAGTTCATATTATGCCTATAAAAAGGTATACAAATAATTCCAAAGACGTGAGCTTGTTGTATTGTATATAGGAAGAATAAGGTATGTAGAAATATAGAAACATCATCATATATTCATATACATATATGTAAAGAACAATTACATTGAATTCTATTTATGCTACGGCTAATCACAAATGAAAAAAAACAAAAAACAAAAAAAAAATTAAAGAATAACAAATTTACATAAATGTATAGAAGGTTGTATGTAATATTTACCCCATTGAAAAGCTTCCTACCGCTTATGGGAAAAATGTTGATTTACTTGGAAGCCATAAGAAATCCCAAGAAACACATAGAAACGACTTTAGCCATAGGTAAAACTGTAATCTTTATCGAACCCAAAACGGACTGTCCACGACCTTGGGTGTCCATTAAAATCCCGATAACAATCTGTGCATCTTGTATTCAGTCAACACAGTTAAACACCAAATTCCCAAATTGTATATCTGTCAAATTGAGCAGGATCCAAAAAAGATCCGCAAACAAAAGATTTCACTCTGCAGTCAAAATTTAAGTAAAAATTGAGCCAAACAGATCAAAAATTCAAAAATTTATAAATATTAAACTTTGAACCAATGTTAAAAGCAATTTTTCTCCAACTTACTGAGATACAAAAGTTTGTTGCGAACCAACCTTCAGATTTCACCTCAAATCTTTCACCTCTGCAAATAAGTCAAAAAACAGAACTCAAAATTTTATAAAATCTCACAAGAAACTGAAAAAGATTAATAATTTTAAATTTTTATACACTTTGCTAAAACTACGACAACTTGTGCTATCAAGATTTGGTGAAAAACAAATCACACAAACCAAAGAGTCAAAATCTTGAAAGTCAATAATAAACCATCAAATTACACATTTGTAAACACCATATGTTTCATCTACACGAGTGTACCCTATTAAATCTAAACCTGCATCGAGGACATAACTATCAAGTTACATAAAAACAATAATCCCAAACACAAAAGACCTTAATATATATTGCGTACTCTTCCAATAAAAAACTAAGAACCTTCAAAGAAACACCTCGTCCAAGATTCGGTCACAATATGCACATCAACATCTAATGCGACACATTTTTATCGCAAAACTACAAGTTTATTTTTCTTTCTGAAATGCAATACAAAGCTATAGAATTTTCTGCTCTGAAAAAAATTATACACTACAAACAAATCCACTATTTAAATAAAGCAAACACTTGTTGGGCAAAACATAGGCATTACTGATCTTATTGAAATATGAGGTAAAGTCATGTTACAATAGAATTTGAGATACCAATAACTCCAAATGATAATACCAAATATCAGTTAAAATTTTCGTATAGTAAAACACCCAACTTAGAATCATAGAAAAAAATGAAACTACAAATTAACAACAAACTGATTCAAATTAGCAATTAAGATGAAGAACCATAACAAAGCCCCTAATACGAATCGAAATAATAAAAAACCCCAATATTATTAGGGTATAAAAAAAAATCTGCTCAAATTCGGATATATAAAAATGTATTAGAATCAAATACGATAAAAACATACCTGAAACAATAAAGCATAATTAGCCACAAATCATGTTACAAACTTCATAAAATTAAGAAATTATCAAATGATTGTAATGGGAGTAATTCTCGTCTAAAATCGATTTGGGTGATGTTATTAATTGAGGTGTAATGTATAGTAGTTAGACCAAATCGTACTGGAATACCGGCATAGTCAAAAGCTTATCTAAAGTAGGCTAGCAAAAAAGTCAGGAAGAAGGCAAATGGGTATCAAAAAACTGACGCGTGTATATATGACGTGATATATGATGTCACAAAAGGGGATGGTGGCATTAAAAAACTTTTCTTTTATTATATATAAAGATATGAACGGATATGGTTTGATCTATTATAAACCCTTTTTAAATACGATGGTAACTCGTGTTTTATTACACATGCTAGCTTTAATAAACTTGTTGGAAATATTATTTTGATAATATAACTTATTGAAGTCGTATTGGTTTGGAGATGTTGGAATAAACGAACGTGTCATTTATAGTACACTATTTACTACACCTTATATGAAGTAATTTCGGGTACACTTGTATGATTATGAATAACGATTGAGAAACCTTTAATATTTGAGCGGTAAATGAAAACTTGCCTTTTGTTACTAAACATGTACGTTTGGGGATATTTGGGTAAATTGCCGAGACTTATCAATTAACCTATTTATGTTACATAAATAGTTGTCGTTATTTTCTAGTCTTTGACTAGCGTGAATATTGTCTGTATTTCTTGGCTTTGTCAATGTCTTTTCTTTTTGGCGTGAGTTATGGTCTATATGTCTCGATTATATCGATGTCTTCTCTTCCTTCGCATGAGTTGTACGTCGCGTTTATGTTTCTTACCACCATACGAAACGTTAAAACTAAACTTTTGAGATATTAATTATGAAATTTTAGGAACGATAATGTACTTTTGGAAAGTAACGACATGAATGATCCACGAAAACTACAACGCATTACTTTCTATTGATTTCTTTATTGTATGAGCCGTATTCTAAGAATATCGTATACGCATTAGGTTGCGTCACAACTATTCTATTGTACTCGTCGTACATTCATCTGGATGCCATGGAGATTAACTTTAGATGTCAGTCGTGTCAATAGTGAATAGTGCATTGTTGTGCCATGGTTACCTGTTATCTTCTGCTAGTATTTATTCGTGCATTTCTGTGGCAAAGTTGAGTTTCATAGCCCCACTCTTATCTACGTTTTGACTACGTTTTGAACTATTTTGGGGTGAGAATCATGCTACTATTTTTGGATCGTGAAAACTATTTGGATTTGCTTATGTGCTTGACTGTGTAGATAGATGTGCGGTAGTTGTTGCCTTAGTCTAGGTTTAACCGTGCCTAGCTAAGAATAGACTTCTACATCGACCTAGTCTGGGGTTGGCAATTGTTCTAGATTTTGCCACAACAGTGATGGACTAGAGTCGCAGGGGCCCGAGTAATCCCTGGATGTGGGATTTGATTGGAGATCCGGGTAGGATCAGGTGTGAAACGGTACTTACATATCTTAGGTCTTGCATAGCAAATCAACTCTTACAGGTCCACTATGATTTTGTTGAACTTAAACCTATGAACTCACCAGCGTAAGCTGACCTTTTAGCATGATTTCTCAGGAATTTGGGAAGTGTTTGGAATACGTGATCGGTGGAAGCTTGGCAAGAAGGCGAGGTGCAAGGATCAATTCTGACTCTGATAAACTTTGGGGACCTATCTTATTAAATTATGTTTTGGGCCTAATATTTACACTTTTGAACTAAATGTTTTGAATAACCAATTTTGGGATTGGCTTTGAATGATAAATGACTATCTTTTTGCTATACTTGTGTAGTTGTGTGTGATACCAATCCAATAGTAACGCCCCGAAAACTTGATTATGTCTTCCGCTGTACCGAGATTTGGGGGTGTTACATCTATAAACCAAGTGGGCCCTGAAGCTAAAAGGAGTGGTGGTGACCGGGTCACCGTCCACATCCGCATCACCCTAGCTTTCTCTCTCCTCTCACTTTCCCTCACTCTCTTTCACCATTCATCTGTTACTCTCCTCCACCTTTCATTAAAGGGATGTGATTTGCACACTCACATAAATGATTTGGATACTCAAATTTTGAGTATTTGGACATTTATACCCTCACATTATTTTTAGTTATGTTTAGCCTGTAAAGGTATAAATGTCAAAACACTCAAAATATGAGTGTCTCAATCATTTATGAGAGTGTGCAAATCACATCCCTTCATTAAAATGCCCAATTTATAAAAATATATCTCATTAAATATCCCACACACACTCACAAAACAAATAAAAAACATTACTTTTTGAATTAGGCCTCACATTTTTGTAAGTCGCACTATGGTTAGCCGGCCACCATACAAATGCAATTTGGCCGCGACATGTATTTGATGTTTTGGTTAGTGGTGTGTGAACTAAGGCGAATGTCCTACTCCGGATAGTCTAATGATTGCTAATAAGTGTTACTGTCATAAATAGAATATTATATGAGGAATGCTATGTCCACAAAAAATTCATAAAAAGCATCCACACAATAATGTGGCAAAATAATTTGTCCAATCAAAACAATTATGAAAAAGAAAAAACTTATTTAATTGAACAAATAATCTTGACAATATTTTTTTTTCTTTTTTTTTTTTACCACTGGAGCATTAGTCTAATGGATGTAGCTTTCGTGTTTAAGTCAGTAGACCCAGGTTCAAGTCTCATCCTTGGCAGTTGCTTCAGATAGGTACCCGCCTCCATAAAACATTTGAGCATATTGGAAAGACTTTATGGAATAAGAGATCGGGGGTCGAGTCTCGGCTCGTCTCACTCCAGATGGTGCTCCTCTGGGTCAGAAGAGTTGCCAGAGTTATTCCTTTTGGGATGAACAATGGTTGATACAAAAAACACCCAAAATCAAAATATTCTCGTCAATCTACACCTTTTATAAAATTCTGTAAATTATTTTGTTAATCTTTTGTGAATATAACATTACTCAAAATATATTTCTTGAAATCAACCTCAATCTGTATCCACAAATTGATGCCTAGACTCAAGGCCAAATAAACTAATTAAATAATTGATTATTCCTTATCTTTAAATAATATTGGCTTTAGTACGATTAATAAAAAATGATTAACAGAAAAGGTATATGTTGGTAGAACCAAACTAAAAACAATAGTACAGCTTACAATACCGTCAATGGCCTGTTTTAAAAGTCAGGTATCATATGAAGAAAAAATTCCAAAAGGATAATTTGTACTTCATAAATCACATGAAAAATACTTCTTGACAATTTTAATTGCTAAGCTTGCTTCACATTTTAAGCATTTCATCATTCGTTCAAATAATATGTCTAAAACACCGCAATCTAGATGAGGCACGCTGTCTTGTTAATTCTTCTCTATACCTGTGGAGGGTGTTCTGTTATGGTGAGTTTTAGCAAAAATGTACGGGAAATGTATTCTAGTAGAAGTGTCTAATCTGAAGTGATGTCAAGGTTGCTATATCTTGCATGATGAGGCCTTGCGTTGTCAATGAAATGTATTCATGAGGATATGGTCTTGGTGTATAAAGGTGTATGATGACTGCTTGATGCTTGTACTAATCTATAGTTTCTCTACATTTGTTATGCATTGTATTTTGTTTTGTATTTTAGAAGGGGTTAATATACAAAAATGTTACTAAACTTTCAAAAATATTTGTCCTAAGTCACTAATGTTTGTATTCTGTCATCTAGGTCACTATACTTCACGGGTTTTTCACATATGTTACTAAACCTTTTTATAAGTGTCACCCTAGCCACTCGAAGGATTGGTAACCGGCTTTGGCACATACGTTACTAAACCTATACAAACAAGTCACTAAACTTTGTGAAAATTTTGTCTTAAGTCACTAATGTTTCATTTCTGTCATCTAAGGTACTAAACTTTGCTAAAAATTTGTCCTAAGTCACTAATAAAAAATTTGTCCTAAGACACGAGTTGTGGCACATGTTACTGAACCTTTAAAATTTTACGTTTTATACGATTTTATACACCTTTTATACGTTTTAATTCATTTTTATTCGTTTTTATACGTTTTTGTTTTTTTTTACCCTTTTGTCCGTTTTTGTCCCATTTTTTACGTCCGTTTTTATGTTTTCATCCGTTTTTATACGTTTTTGTCCGTTTTTATATGGTTTTGTACATTTTTTATACGTTTTTATTCTTTTTCATCCGTTTTTATACGTTTTCGTCTGTTTTTTACGTTTTCGTCCGTTTTTCTTATGTTTTTGCCCGTTTTTCTATGTTTCATTCGTTTTCGTCCCTTTTTTATGTTTGAAAGCATAAGAAAATAGGCGAAAACGTAAGAAAAACAGACAAAAACGTAGAAAAACGGATGAAAACGAATAAAAACGGATGAAAACGAAAAAAAATGTATAAATAATGTATAAAACCATATAAAAACTGACAAAAACGTATAAAAACGGATGAAAACATAAAAACATATAAAAACGGACGTAAAAAATGGGACAAAAACTGACGAAAACGTATAAAAACGGACAAAAACGTAAAAAAACAAACAAAAACGTATAAAAACGAATGAAAATGAATAAAAACTTATAAAAGGTGCATAAAATCGTATAAAACGTATAATTTTAAAGATTCAGTAACATGTGCCACAACTCGTGACTTAGGACAAATTTTTCATTAGTGACTTAGGACAAATTTTTCGCAAAGTTTAGTACCTTAGATGACAGGAATGAAACATTAGTGACTTAGGACAAATTTTTCGCAAAGTTTAGTACCTTAGATGACAGGAATGAAACATTGGTGTGTATACACGTCAGCATTTAACCGGCAACAGTAGGTCGTCTCACTATTGGTATCCAAGATAACCGGTTACGTAAAGTATAGTAACCTAGATGACAGAAGATAAACATTAGTGACTTAGGACAAATATTTTTGAAAGTTTAGTAACTTTTTTGTATATTAACCCTTTTAGAAGATATGGGCCAGTCCATAATCTTCTTATTTGTTTATACACATTTTGATTTTAATATATTTTCACCTTTACAAAAAAAATGAAAAATAAAATAAAATAAAAAAGCGATCGATTTCGGAATATCAGGTATTGAATAGCTCCGGTCCAAACACATGAAAAGGGATAGCTTTACCCACTTTGAATATGTGTGGCGATTGATTCAAACCTCGTAGATTAGTCGGGCAAAAGGTTAAAAACTATGATTACCGAAAGAAAAAGAAAAAAAAAATTTATTTGATTTCTTTTTAAAAACAAGAAAAGGGATGGGTTTATCCGCTTTGAATTTGTGTGGCGATGGATTCAAACCCTTAAATTAGTCGGGCAATAAGTTGGAAACAAAAAAAAAAGTTTTATTTGATTTCTCTTTAAAAACAAGAAAGCGAAAAGTTAATTGATTTAAGAGAAAAAAATAAAAAGGAGTACAGAAAATACGTGTATAAAACACATTTTGAATATGTGTGGCGATTGATTCAAACCTCGTAGATTAGTCGGGCAAAAGGTTAAAAACTATGATTACCGAAAGAAAAAGAAAAAAAAAATATTTGATTTCTTTTTAAAAACAAGAAAAGGGATGGGTTTATCCGCTTTGAATTTGTGTGGCGATGGATTCAAACCCTTAAATTAGTCGGGCAATAAGTTGGAAACAAAAAAAAAAGTTTTATTTGATTTCTCTTTAAAAACAAGAAAGCGAAAAGTTAATTGATTTAAGAGAAAAAAATAAAAAGGAGTACGGAAAATACGTGTATAAAACACATTTTTCATCAATGGTATCTACACGCAAACATTCAATACTCCAATAAACAAGAAAGCGAGAAGTTAATTGATTTAAGAGAAAAAAATAAAAAGGAGTACGGAAAATACGTGTATAAAACACATTTTTCATCAATGGTATCTACACGCAAACATTCAATACTCCAATAAACATTTGAAGTGTAATGAGACTTATAAACCAGCTTTCATTTTTATCCCATGTCGATGTGGGATAACATTAAAGCACAATCTTACTTAAATGATACCACACATTCCAACATGAAGCAATGAAACAATCTTTAGGCTGAATCTTACTATCAATTAAATTGTGAAACTTGACAACTAATATAACGCAAACACAAATAATTGTACAAAAGATTAACAGTTTGTCTCAAAATGCTTGAGAGAGGAAGACAAGAGTTACTGGCTTTACTCCAACTAAATGATTTTAATGGATGCATGTCAAACTTTTAATAAACACATGCTTCTTTATCCTGCATAACAACGTTTAAAGATTTTAAAAAATTACAACTCCAAAACCTTACCACAACTTGATCCACTGTCTTCATGGTATCCATCTCATTGTAGTATTTTTTATTTTATTTATTTATTTATTTATTTATTTTGCTAAGATATGACAATAAAATTATGGATAAAATGATGTTTGATGTCTATCATAATATGTGAGCATAATAAAATACACACTAGGTAAAATGAAACCACATATTCGGATATGAAGCAATGACATAAAATCTTAGATCATACTATGAATTAAAACGAAACATAAACTCTTAGCCTCAAAGTGCTTGACATAGTAAGACAAGAGTTACTACAACTACTTCGTTTCAATGGATGTAAATTTTTAACAAATACATTTTTTTTATCTTGAATAATGAGGTTTGAAGATTTTTTAAAACTTACAACTCTAAAAACTTAGTCTCCTTTAGCACAACTTTACTCATTGTCATGGTACCTCTTTATTGCTTCTTTTTCTCGTTTTCTTTTCTGAATTCAGAAGTATAAATATGACAATAGAACAGTGGATTAGATGATGTTTGGTGGCTATATGTGAATTCGATAGCATGATAAAATTCTTCACTCAATCATTCATCAATTTCCTGTCTCACAAATTTTTTTTTGTCACCACGTTGTGGTCTTAGCATATGAAGGCCAAAACAAATTTTCTTTAAGCCCATCTAGAGCTATATCCAACAAATTGTTGGTTACAAACAAACATAATCAAAGTAAAAACACTAGGTACAACTTACAATATGGTCAACGGCCTGTATTAAAAGCCGTCACTTTGCAATAGGTGATTTGCACACCCTCTATTTTGATTGAGACACTCACAGTACAAACATATAAAGCACACTGTAAATAATGTACAATTATTTAGTGCACACAATTAGGTATCTCAATCAATTAAATGAGTGTGTCAATCAATTCTCATTTGCAATGAGTCCTTCTAAAGGTACCCTAATTATTCACTAAACAAACCTAAATAATTGATTATTTCATTATCTTTAAATAATGGTGGCTTTAATTATAAACGCAGGTGGTTCACATACTAACTTTCTTTTCCAAGATTCGACACCAAATGTTGGAACTTTATGTAATGTACACAAAGTCCATAAAGATTATACATCGCATTATCTAACACTTTGTTCTCAAGATCTATTTTGAGAGAAAAGGAAGTGAAATTTAGTGAAATACATATATGTTGTGTTTTGAGTTTTTTTTCAAGAAAGTAAAGAAAGTGGGATGAAAGGGAAAATGGAGTAAATTGCTTGTGTTTTTAGTTTAAAATGTTTCACTCTATTATTTGGGTGAAAGTGAAGGACCCACTTTATCCTACCACTTTTTTTACTTTTCAATACTCTATTTTTTTACTTTACTTTCCTCTTTTTTAATTAACTTGAGAACATAATATTAGTGTTAATATCATTTTTTGATAGGGTACCAACAAAAGCTTTGTTAAGATTAATCGAAAAGGTATATGTTTTAACGATTAAAAAAGATGGATATGATCGATTCGTGTAATGTAGAAGCTTAAAATCTCTGTTAAGATTAATAGAAAATGTATGTGTTTTAACGATTAAAAACAACGGATATGATTGACTCGTGAATGTAGAAGCTCTAAATATTTTATATAGTAATCTAGTTTACAAGAATCTTTCACACACCGTTAAACATTGGAGAGAATATAAAGGAGACCACACGTTCTAACATGAAGCAATGACATACAATCTTGAGAGTTGAGACTCTATCTTGACATAAAAATAAGTAATATTTCTTTTGGGACAAATAATGAAGAATGATGTTATAAAAAAGGTACATGACTTCTCTTTAAAAAATAGGGCAAATGACAAAAAAATGTATCGAACTTGACACTTTATGTGATTGTGTGTAGCCAACTATTTTTTTTCTTATTGTATGTACTGAACTTTCAAATTTCGATCATTGTGTGTATTTTGTGACTATTCTGCCATGTAAAATGACCATTTTATCCTTCGAAAATTTGAAAAAATTAAGGGTAAAATGGTCACAAAATACACACAATAATCGAATTTAGAAAATTCAGTACACACAATAAGAAAAAAAATAGTTGGCTACACACAATTATAAAGAGTGTCAAGTTCGATGCATTTTTTTGTCATTTGCCCTAAAAAATATTCCTATAAGTTTGCGATGCTAGAACCTCATGATCGTTTATTATTATTAATTAATGGCATCTTTATGCTAAGAGCAACTAGCATTTTCAACCGGGTGTGTGAACAAAAGCTTTTAATGATTTGATTCTCTTTTGAACAAATAAAGATGAACGACTTTAGGGGACGTTTGGTACGAGTGAATCACATAGAATGGAATTTTATTAGAGAATGGAATTGTTAAGAAAAGGAATTACCTTAAAGAAAGAAAACAGATTTCATTGTTTGGCACAAACAAAAGAATCGATGTCGAGAAATGTTATCAGATTGATCTCCTTGTTTGGTAAACGTGAGAATGAAATTCAATGATTTGAAAATGTAGCAATAGCCTATAATCAATCTATCATTTTTCAACCACTAAAGCATGTGTGTTATTGTCATGTAGACCCAAAATCATCATACATGAACTGAGTTTTTTGTTTATGCATCATTAGTATCTACCACGTTCAAAAACAACGAAAAGAAACATCATGCTGGATTTTCAGTTCCCAACTTCCCATTATTAATATGTATATATGTTGTTTAAAAAATAGGTCACACATCTTCAATATAATTAAATTTATGCAATTCATTGACCGTTCATCTAAAACAATCATAATCATGATCCTCTTTTTAGTTATTCAACCCAATGGAATATTTTGTTGCATATAATTAAAATTGAAAAAAAAATGTTCACTGAAATAATTAAACAAATGGCAATGATTATAAAGATGTTATAACAAATTGGTGATAAAGGCTAGATGCATACGATGCCTGCAAACCATCAATCGCCAGACAATTGTTAGGGCATGTAAACTTTTCTTGAAATGAAACACCATGTGCAACGCACATGCCTTCATTATTTATAGCTCCACTTTTTTTAATGGCCCTCTTGATTCCCACGTAGAATGGAACTGGTGAATGGGTTGTGCATAAATTGTCCATTCTTTGTATTCTCCTCTTTTTTTAGAGAATCAATTGGCTAGAATGAGAATGCCTTTTTGATTCTCCATTTCCTTTATTAGTTTCAACAAACAAAGGAAAACACCGTCATTCCTTTTCTCACCTTTCCATTCCACTCTACCAAACATCCCCTAAAATGTATAGATTATTGGCATCATGTGTATTTTACAAACAAGTTTCTCCGATATATTGTCTCAACATAAAACCCACCGTGTCTCTTAACAGAATCCGTTTGCAACAGTGGTCTACTCACTCAATGGAAACATTTTAATCTCTGAAAACCCTAATTTTATTCCATTTCTCCACGGTACATTATCACTAATTACTTCATAACTGTAACTTAGATGCTCCTATTCTATTGATAGCATATTCGGCTTCTGCTTATAAATAAGCTGCTTCAATATGAGCACTTCGTGATATAGTGTTCGCACTTGATTAAGTAGAAAAATATAATCTTTAAGTAGTCATATGGAGGCAAATCCCGATTTTAGGTGTGTATATATCAGTTCGGGTCGGCTTTTATGACACCCCTTATATATGTAGTGACCTATATTTTTTTCAGGTGAGCGAAAAAGGAAGGGTAAATGCTTATGATATAATTTGCATTATGGTGTGGTCGAATCAATAAGCTGGCCGATGAATACGTTGTGCTTGGACCGATAAATATAATGGTGTGCCTTCTTATATTGATGCGTGCGTATATATATTTGGATATGTATGCATATCATGTATTGGCTTAATGTTCTCTCATTATGTGGAGCAATGTATTGGCACTAGTAATTTTTAGAAGATAGAATTTGGTTATTTAGCTATTTTGGTTAGCTGTGTTGATGCTCTTTTTGACCCTTGGCTTAATCTGTAGC
>BPTQ01000005.1:331530185-331749470 GCA_019973895.1 Chrysanthemum seticuspe
AAAGAAACATCATGCTGGATTTTCAGTTCCCAACTTCCCATTATTAATATGTATATATGTTGTTTAAAAAATAGGTCACACATCTTCAATATAATTAAATTTATGCAATTCATTGACCGTTCATCTAAAACAATCATAATCATGATCCTCTTTTTAGTTATTCAACCCAATGGAATATTTTGTTGCATATAATTAAAATTGAAAAAAAAATGTTCACTGAAATAATTAAACAAATGGCAATGATTATAAAGATGTTATAACAAATTGGTGATAAAGGCTAGATGCATACGATGCCTGCAAACCATCAATCGCCAGACAATTGTTAGGGCATGTAAACTTTTCTTGAAATGAAACACCATGTGCAACGCACATGCCTTCATTATTTATAGCTCCACTTTTTTTAATGGCCCTCTTGATTCCCACGTAGAATGGAACTGGTGAATGGGTTGTGCATAAATTGTCCATTCTTTGTATTCTCCTCTTTTTTTAGAGAATCAATTGGCTAGAATGAGAATGCCTTTTTGATTCTCCATTTCCTTTATTAGTTTCAACAAACAAAGGAAAACACCGTCATTCCTTTTCTCACCTTTCCATTCCACTCTACCAAACATCCCCTTATAGAAAAGGTATTTTTGATTTCTCGATTTGTGTCGTGAATACTACCAAGCATCATAATTTTAATGCTAGAACTTCATGATCGTCTGTCAATAATACTGTCTTAATACTAAGTACTAATAGCATCTTCAATTGGATGTGTGAACAAAAGAACCCTATGATTTCCTTTTGAACAAACGACTTTATGAAAAGAGCTGTTTGTTTTCCTTTTAAAAAAGAGGAAAGCTAACTGAAAGGTTTGTGTGTTGTGAATAGTGTCATAAAAATCGGCTTAAGCGGCTGATTAATCAGCGATTAATAGCTAGGTGGGGATCAATTGTTTCGATTTTCACTAATCGGCCTTATCAACCGGTTTGGTAAAAAATCGGTCAATATACCAATTGATCGGATAAAAATTGATCAAATCGGACAAAAATGAGATAAATCGGCCACTCGGTTACGGATAAAATTTGGCCAAATCAGGCATAAATCGGCCCTCTTCAAACTTAAGTGATTAATATCCCTATGCCCTCTTCACATGATCTTCCTCTAGCTGTCCTTGGTTGCTATAAGGATTTCCGATCCATTGCTAATGCTCGTTCCTTATGTCATATTGAAGGTTTTTTGGATGTGAGTTTTAAATATTTAGGAGGGCTATGGCTTCTGTTTGAATTCAACTCTTTGGAAGCTAGGAATTCATTCCTTAAGCATGATGGTATTCATTCCTGGTTCTCATCCTTGAAGCCTTGGTACGATGACTTTACTGTGGATGAGAGGCTTATTTGGTTAGAGATTGAAGGTGTCCCTATTCGAGCTTGGGAAGATGAAGTTTTTAAATCAATTTGCAATAAATGGGGTGAAGTTATTTTCAGTGATGATTCTGATTCGTGTAACAGGCTTAGCAAAGACCTTTGTATTAAGTCAAAACATAATCACCTTGTATTTGCTACTATCTTTGTGACGTTGATGAACGTTACTTATGCCATACGGGTTCGTGAATTATGTAGTTGGACACCTACGTTTGTGGAGATTGATTCGAATAGAGAAGATGAGGGTCCTTTAGATTTCCAGGACAAGGAGGAGATGCAAAGTAATGATGATACTGATGTTGTATCGGTTGGAAGTTTATCTGTAGATGTTAATGGGGAAGTTCAAACCAACGCAGAAGATATTCATGATCAAGCTGAGGAAGCTAACGTACCAGGTTCGGATCATGAACCTCAACAACATGATCTTGATAGTGATCCTTTTGGTTTAGAACCTCTCATTAACAAGAAGGTTGGTACAGAAGCTGCTCCTCAAAGCTCGGTCACTCCTATGTTTCCACCAGGCTTTTCACCATTACCTGATGATGAGGTTGATGGTCATCCAGATGCGCATCATTGTGTTAAACCACCTGATTCAGAGTCTTCACATTCTTCCCATGGTGTTAACAATAAGTAATTTGGTTTTTCTATGCTTGAAAGATTGGAGGAAACTAACACGATTGGTACGGCATTGGGTCTTAATATCTCGCTACTCTCATTGCAAATAATGGAGAATTCAAGGTGGTTAAATGAATTCTCTCTCAATAAATGTGCAAGGTTTTGGAGACCTAAAAAAGAGGAAATGGGTTCGTGAGTTATGTCATAAACACAAGGTTAATTTTTTATCCTTACAAGAGACTAAGTTGGTTCATCTAGATTGTGGATGCTTCGACAAGTGTGGGGTAACACCCATTTCGATTTTGCTTCTATGTCTTCTCGGGGTTTATCCAGCGGTATTATTTGTTTATGGAATAAGCTTGTTTTTCGTAAGACTATCATTAGTTGCAATAAGAACTATGTGACTGTTGAAGGTCTTTGGATTCCGAATAATGTTAGAATCATGTGGATTGCTGTTTATGATCCTCAAGCGTTGCATGACAAGATTTCTTTATGGTCTTCTATTTCTAATTTGAATCGTAATTGGGATGGGATCCTGATCGCTCTTGGTGATTTTAATATGGTGAGGGAAGCTGGTGAGAGATTCGGTTCTACTTCCAATGAAAGACATGCATACATTTTTAATGCTTTCATCTCCAATTCCCCCCTCATTGACGTTCCTTTGGGTGGTTATAAATTTACTTAGACGGATAAATGGGGCTCTAAAATGAGCAAACTTGATAGATTCTTGGTGTCAGAAAGTTTCTATGATGTTTTTCCCCATACCATTGGTGTTATTCTTTAGAAGGGCATCCCAGATCATCGGCCAATCCTTCTTAAAGAGCACTCAGTTGATTATGGCCCTATCCAGTTTCGTTTTTTCCACTCTTAGCTCGAACTTGATGGCTTTCATAAGCTGATTGAGGATACTTGGAAATGTGATGGTATTTTCAAAGCTAATGGCCTGGTTTCGTTATAAAAAAAAGCTCCAAAATTTGAAGCGTGCTATCCGTGATTGGATTGCCACAAAAAAGCATGAATCTACCAAGTTGAAACAGGATCATGTACTAAGTCTTGCCACTATTGATGCCAAGATGGATAATGGTATTGCTAATGACCTGGACTTTGAAAATCGTAGGGAGTCTATAAAAGTCTTGGGGGAGATTGATCGTTTAGAAGCTTCTGATTTAGCTCAAAAGGCACGCATTAAATGGGCTATGGAAGGTGATGAAAACACCAGTTTTTTTCATGCTATGCTCAAGAAACATCGGCGTCAGAATGCCATTAAAGGTATTATGAATAATGGTGCGTGGATTGAAGATCCGGATTGTGTCAAGGCTGTTTTCAAAGATCATTTTAGCAACAGATTCCAAAAAGATAATGCCCCTCACCACCCTTTTGACATTGACATGCCTAAGCAGCTGCCTAGTGATCAAAGAACTTTTCTGGATCGAGATATTTCTCGAGTGGAAATTAAGAAGGCCATATGGGATTGTGGCGGAGATCCTGCCCCAGGTCCGGATGGGTTCACTTTTAAATTCTTCACCACTTTTTGGGACCTTTTAGAAACTGATGTGACAAGATTCGTGCATGCATTTTTCCTTGATAGCTTCTTCCCTAAAGGTTGTAACTCCTCTTTTATAGCCTTGATTCCAAAAGTATCCAATGCTACCCTTGTTATGGATTTCCGCCCTATAAGTTTAATTGGGTGCCAATACAAAATTATAGGGAAAATCCTAGCTAATAGGCTTGGATCGGTGGTTAGTAGTTGCATTTGCACGGAGCAATCTGCCTTCATTAAAGGTAGAAATATTCTTGCTGGTCCGTTCATCTTAAATGAAGTTATGAATTGGTACCATAAGCGCAAGGAGAAACTTATGATATTCAAGGTGGACTTTGAGAAAGCCTTTGATTCGTTGCGATGGGATTTTCTTGATACCGTTATGGAGAAGTTAGGGTTCGGTTCGAGGTGGCGCGTTTGGATTAAGGGCTGTTTTGTTAATGCTCGTTCCTCTATCCTGGTAAATGGGTCTCCCACTACTAAATTCTTTTTTTCTAAAGGATTAAGACAAGGAGATCCTTTATCTCTTTTTTTTTTTTCATTTTGGCTATGGAAGGTTTGCATGCTCTTGTTTGTAAAGCTATTAATATTGGCATCTTCAAGGGTGCTTTGGTTGGTAACGAGCAATTGCGTGTCTCTCATCTTATTTATGCGGATGATGTTATATTTGCTGGGCAGTGGTCCGTTACTAACGTTCATAACTTATTATGCATCCTTCGGTGTTTTTTTCTCGTTTCCGGTTTAAGGATGAATGTCCATAAGTGTAGCTTGCTTGGCACTTGTGTTTCTGAGGAGGAAGTTCTGGATATGGCTAGTATTATCGGATGCGGTGTTGCTAATTTTCCTTTAACGTATCTAGGTGTTCTAGTTGGATGTAACATGGCTTTATGCAAAAATTGGGAGGTTGTGGTTAACAAATTCTCCTCCGAGCTCTCTCCTTGGAAAGCAAGGTTGCTTTCTGTTGGAGGTCGTTTAACTCTTTTGAAGTCTGTTCTTGGAAATTTGCCAACATACTTCATGTCTTTATACCTTATGTCTGTTTCCATTCGTTCTAAGCTGGAATCCATGCGAAGTAGTTTCTTTAATGTTAGTGATTCGGGTGATAGAAAAATTGCTTGGGTGAGCTAGAAAACATGTCTTGCTAGTAAAGAGACGAGAGGCCTTGGTATTGGTAGTATTCATGCGCTTAATGTAGGGTTTTTGTTTAATTGGATATGGCGCTTTCTTCACAACCATTCGGATCTTTGGGTTCATGTTATTAAAGGGATTTATGGTCGTAGAAGTGGTATTTTTGATGTGCGAATTCATAGCCCTAGTCAAAGTCCTTGGCGAGGGATTTTGTCTATGGTTAAGTCGATCAAGCTTAAAGGAGTATATCTTTTGTCCTTGTGTCGTCGTAAGCTTGGTAATGGGGAGACGAACGGTTTTGTTTAGGGATGATTGTTGGTGTGGTGATCAGTCGCTGAAAAGTAAGTTTCCTCACCTCTATTTGTTGGACAATGACAAAGGATGTAATGTCGCCAACCGTTTGTCTTTGCCTGATTGGGATTCTGTTCTAAGGAGAAATCCGAGAGGTGGGATCGAAGCTTCTCAATTGACAGATCTTCGCCTGTTAATAGAGCCCATGGTGTTGAATTTACACAAAGATACTTGGACTTGGTCGCTTGGTGTTCTTAAAGGTTTCACTGTTGCTTCTGTTCGTTCGTTGATTGACTTGCATTTCCTTGGTGTCAACTTGAATGCTACTCGTTGGAATCGTAGCATACCCATTAAAGTTAATGTGTTCATGTGGAGAGCTATGCTCATTAAACTTCCTACAAGAGTCAATTTAGATCGGAAAGGTATTGAAGTTGATCCTCTTTTATGTCCTATTTGCCATGAAGACGCGGAGACGGTGAACCACATCTTTTTCACGTGCGATTTAGCTAAAGTCTTATGGGCCTTGTTGGCTAAATGGTGGGAGCTCGAAGTTCCCTTTTGTGCAAGCATCTCGGATTGGCTTTTTTGGCTTGATTCTTTATCCATTTCTTCTAATGCGCGGGTGTTTCTTGATGGTGTTGGAGCTGCGCTTATGTGGTCCTTATGGAGCTTTCGTAACAGGCTTATTTTTTCTACTCCTCCTCCAAAGAAGTCTTTGATTTGGGATAGTATTGTTTCTTATTCTTTCTTATGGATTTCATCTAGAAATCCTAAGACTGCTATTAGTTGGGTAGGTTGGGTGAGAAATCCTCTTCTTTTTTTAGCCTCTTTGTAATGTGTTTCTAGCTTTTGCTAGTTTTTATAAAAAATCCGCCGTTAAAAAAAATCATAATATGTGAGTATGATAAAATTCTTTCATTCGATCATTCATCAATTTCCTCTCTCACAAAATTTTTAGCTGCACGTAGCGGTCTTAGGAGATGAAGCCCAAAATAATATTTTTTTAGCTCCTCTAGAGCTACATCGAGCTATCCAACAAAACGTTGGTTACATAGAAATATTCACCAAACTTAGATATAAGCTTTGCATAAATTGTTTTTAAATTATTGTACATTTTACACATTATCAAAAACGATTAGAAATGCTGGACATGTAGCAAAACCGGCTGTATGGACTTATTAATTTGACAGCTACGTATATTTTTTCGTTATCCTTTTGAGGTAGGAGTTTCCCATCAAAACCGTTTTAAGGTATTTGATTTCCTTTCGAAAAAATGGTTATTTAAAAAAAAAAATCAAAGTATTAAAATTTTTTTTTTAGGTATTTGGACTCCTTTAAAAAAATGAATCTTGAAGATTTTGTATTGTAAAGCTAGGAAGGAATGTTAACATTTTCATAACTGCTTGACAAAACCTTCAAAATCACTTTCAAACATATAACGTGTAATAAGACTTATAAACCTAATTTAAATTTTATCCCTAACCAATGTGGGACAATATCAAAATAAAAACTTTGTTAAATGAGACCACAAGCTCCAAGTTCCAACATGATAGGTTTACACCCTTCTTGTATAATTTGTATGAGTTATGATCAAATAAGAAATATAATTAATATGAGTAGAATGATAACAAATAATAGTTACATATTTTAGACGCACAAAAAAATTAGACACATCTCCATTTATTTCTATTTCCTTATTTGCAATATGTTGCTACAATTTCTTCTAACTCTTCTTAGCTCAATAATTCTTTTAACTAAACCGATATCCTTAGTTGTGGTGTCACTTATATAAATGCTTGTTTTCGTTTTATCAGCTTGAGCGTCTTAGACTTAATGTGTAGTGTGGGAACAGGTAATATCGTTGATATAAGCTTACAATTAATTGTGAAAATGAGAATAACTATGATGAGCAAGATCTACATGTTAACTCATTATTAGTTTCATTGTTGACTTGTTATTAGTTTCATAACACACATTCAAAGTTAATATTAAAATAAAATTGCCTAATGCATTGTAGAGGCGTGACCATAACTTGGTGGGGGTGGGGGTGTAATTCATGGTATCATGGCAATCATACAAAAATAATAATAATAATAATAATAAATAAAAATATTTGTAGTAAATCTTTGGTTTTTCCACCAAAAAAAGGGTATTGTTTTTGTGAAAATTTAACAAAGTATGGTCTTTACAGATTTAAAAAGTACTCATTGCGAATGTATGATTTTGTAATTCGATTTTGTATGTACTTTTCGGTGAATGCAATGTTTTCTTTGCATTTTTATTTAAACAAATATTAAAGACCGAATTCATAAAGTATTTTGTTTCTTTGAAGATATATTTTTTAATTACGTTTAATACCTTCTTTTTTATTTTTTAAAAGTGCGCTGCGGTATTTTTGTATCGTAGATGTTACAAGATATTAATTTTTCATAGCTATGCACACAACTTTCTCTTTTTTTTTTAATAAAAATAAATAAATAAAAATTTGCTTAAGGTATTTAATTTTTTTCTCAAAAATAAAAAGCTATATAACAGGATATGTGTATTTATGGAGTAACATTTTTTATAACTAACATACGCATATCTTTAACACAATTTGAGTCGTTTAAAGTGTAGTGAGACTTAGAGCGTAGGGTATCACAACGAATACCACTCGCCAATCCTAGGTGGATGGCTCGCCACCACTCGCCGGACGTCGCCATCACACCAAGGTGGCTCGCCACTTGCCCACTCGCCATTCCCACCACACAAATAAAGACAAAACAACTTCTGAAAAAACTATCCGTTTGATTTCAACGGTTAGTTTTATTTATTTATTTACAATGTTGCAAAAATGGGTCAACTCGGCCGATTAATCGCCGATTAATCGTTAATCGACCGAGTACCTTGTCCATTTTTGAAAATCGGTCAAAAAATCAGCCTAGGAAAAAAATCGACACTAAGTAGTCAAAAAATCGGCCAAATCGGCCGAATCGGTAAAAAATCGGCCGAATCGGTAAAAAATCGGCCAAATCGACCAAATCGGGCAAATCGGTCATTTAAAAAAAAAAATAATTTAGGCATTCTACTTAATTTAGGGATCGTATATTTCACTTATAACGCACAATGGACATCATAATCAGAATTGGAGCCTTTTATTGAGGTTTGGAAACATAGCAAACTTGGAATCGGTTAAGATTTTTAGTTTGGTCTCCAGAAATACCAAAAAATTGCAGGAAATGCCAATCCGATTAATCACCGATTAATCCCGACTTGACCGATTACTCGCTGCAGGGTGGTTGACCGCCCGACTACCGATTCACGATTTTTGCAGCATTGTTTATTTATTTATTTTCAAATTCAAATATTACCCACCCACTCTATAAATAATACCCATATTAAAAGCCATCACTTTGCAATAGGTGATTTGCACACTCTCTCTATTTTTATTGAGACACTCACAGTACAAACATATAAAGCACACTGTAAATAATGTACAATTATTTAGTGCACACAATTGGGTATTTCAATCAATTAAATGAGTGTGTCAATCAATTTTCATTTGCAATGGGTCCTTCTAAAGGTACCCTAATTATTCACTAAACAAACCTAAATAATTGATTATTTCAATATCTTTAATTCATGCTGGCTTTAAATTATAAACGCAGGTGGTTCAAGAACGAACTTTCTTTTCCAAGATTCGACACCAAATGTTGGAACTTAATGTAATGTACGCAAAGTCCATAAAGATTATAATGCACGTTTACTAACACTTTGTCCTCAAGATCTATTTTGAGAGAAAATGAAGTGAAATTTAGTGAAATACATATATGTAATGTTTTTGAGTTTTTTTCAAGAAAGTAAAGAAAGTGGGATGAAGAGGAAAGGGAATAAATTGTTTGTGTTTTTAATTTAAAATGTTTCACTCTATATTGGGGTGAAAGTGAAGGACCCATTTTATCCTACCACTTTTTTTCTATACTCTATTTTCTTTACTTTACTTTCCTCTCTTTTACTCAACTTGAAAACATAATGTTAGTGTTAATATCATTTTTTAATAAGGTACCAACAAAAGCTTTGTTAACATTAATCGAAAAGGTATATGTTTTAACGATTAAAAAGATGGATATGATCGATTCGTGTAATGTAGACGCTCAGAATAAAGCTCTGTTAAGATTAATCGAAAGGTATATGTTTTAATAATTAAAAGGATGGATATGATTGATTCGTGTTATGTAGAAGCTCAGAAAAAAGCTCTGTTAAGATTAATAGAAAAGGTATGTGTTTTAACGATTAAAAAAAACGGATATGATTGACTCATGTAATGTAGAAGCTCTAAATATTTTATATAGTATATCTAGCTTACAAGAATCTTTCACACACCGTTAAATGTTTGAGCGTCATGAGACTTATACACTCACTTCTATTTTTATCTCTAATCAATGTGAGAGAATATAAAGGAGACCACACGTTCTAACATGAAGCAATGACATACAATCTTGAGAGTTGAGACTCTATCTTGACATAAAAATAAGTAATATTTCTTTTTGGACAAATAATGAAGAATGATGTTATAAAAAAGGTACATGTCTTCTCTTTAAAAAATATTCATATAAGTTTGCGATGCTAGAACTTCATGATCGTTTATTATTATTAATTAATGGCATCTTTATGCTAAGAGCAACTATCATTTTCAACCGGGTGTGTGAACAAAAGCTTTTAATGATTTGAGTGCGATCATTTGAAAAGGGGAACAAAATAAAAAGTGTACAAAGCCAATAAAGTAGCGCCATGTGTCCCCATCCACTTCTTCTCTTTCTAATTTAATATTTCGGTTAGAGGGTATATTGGTCATTTGACCCGTTTTTTTAATTTCACTTCAAATTTCAAACGCAAATAACTTTCAAACGACAAACTTTTACGAAAAACCGATTTCACCATAATTTTTAAAATTCGATTCTCTTTAATTTGGTATAAATCTTGATATATAAATCGGAACTTTTTTTTTAAAGATTTCAAGTGGGTTATGATTTTCTTGAAATTTTTGGCATATTCGACCTTACTTTTATCTAATTTAAAGGTTGATTTACGCAAAATTTAAAACACGAAAGTTGTAGATTTTAGTTCACTCTTTACACAAGTTTTTGAATCACTCAAATCCGATATGAAATAAGTGAGATATCGCACGTTAAAATTGGCGTTTTAGTCATATTTGTTGCACACAATGTGTTTGATAAAATGTCTAGCTTAGATTTTTAGTTTTAAAATTGCGTTAAATGCTCTAAATTTTATACCACAACGCATCATTAATCATTTTATTAATGTAAGATTCAAAAAGTGATGTTTTTTTAGTCGTTAATTTAAAATAAAAATGCACGTTTTGTTCATCAGTTAATCTTGGTTCATCAATCTGATGAACTGATGAATCAAATCAAAACTGATGAACCAAACCAAACTGATGAACCAAACCAAAACTGATGAACCAAATCAAACATAGTTCATCAGTTTATTTTGGTTCATCAATCATAGTTTCAGCTTAACATGTTGGTGTTTGTTTTGTTTTGTTCATCAGTTTATTTTGGTTCATCAATCACAGTTTCAGTTTTAGTTTGGTTCATCAGTTTTTGGTTTGGTTCATCAGTTTGGTTCTCTTGGTTCATGAATCATAGTTTCAGTTTTGGTTTGGTTCATCAGTTTTGGTTTTGGTTCATCATTTTTTGGTTTGGTTCATCAGTTTGGTTTGGTTCATCAATCATAGTTTCAGTTTTGGTTTGGTTCATCAGTTTAGTTAGGTTCATCAATCATAGTTTCAGTTTTGGTTTGGTTCATCAGTTTAGTTAGGTTCATCAGTTTTGCTTTTATGCTTTTTTTTTAACAGTTTGATTTGGTTCATCAGTTCATCACTTTGGTTCATCAGTTTTAATAGTTAATGTTCACTTTTTGAATCTTACATTAATAAAATGATTAATGATGCGTTGTGGGACAAAAATTAGTGCATTTAGCTCAACTTTAACACTAAAAATCTAAGCTAGACATTTCATCAAACACCTTGTATGCAACAAATATGAGTAAAACACCATCTTTAACGTGTTATATCTTACCCATATGACATCGAATTTGAGTGATTTGAATTTCTGGGTAAAGAGTGAACAAAAATCTATAACTTTCATGTTTTAAGTTTTTCAAGATTCGACATTTATGAGCGTAAAAAATAAGGCCGAAAATGCCAAAAAAAATCAAGAAAATCAATAACCATTTGATATGTAAAAAAAAAAAGTTCGAAATATTTATCAAGATTTATACCAAATTAAAGAGAATCGAATTTTAAAAATTATGGTGAAATCGGTTTTTCGTAAAAGTTTGTCGTTTGAAAGTTATTTGCGTTTGAAATTTGGGGTGGAAAAGGAAAAAAATGTGTAATTTTACGATTTTACCCCTAGGCGGATTTTTTAAATAAAATAGATGGTGGACACTTGTCAGATGATGAGTGGCTTTCTACACTTTTTAAATTATTCCACTTTTTAATTGATCCACTACCTTCTCTTTCAAACAAATAAAGATGAACGACTTTATAGAAAAGGTATTTTTGATTTCTCTATAAAAAAGGAAATCTAGCCGAAAGATTTGTGTCGTGAATGCTACCAAGCATCATAATTTTAATGCTAGAACTTCATGATCGTCTGTCAATAATACTGTCTTAATGCTAAGTACTAATAGCATCTTCAATTGGATGTGTGAACAAAAGAACCCTTTGATTTCCTTTTGAGCAAACGACTTTATGAAAAGAGTTGTTTGTTTTCCTTTTAAAAAAGAGGAAAGCTAAACGAAAGGTTTGTGTTTGTGGATAGTGTCGCAAAAATGGGCTTAAGCGGCGATTAATAGCTAGGTTGGGATCGACCGTTTTAATTTTCGCTAATCGGCCTTATTAATCGGTTTTGTCAAAAATCGGTCAATATATCAATTGATTGGATAAAAATCGGTTAAATCGGCCAACTCGGTTACGGATAGAAATCGGCCAAATCAGGCATAAATCAGTCAAATTGAAAAAAAAATCGGCAAGATCGGCCAAATTGGGAATATAGTTTCAAAGTTTTATAATTTTATTTATAAAATATCCAATCCGATTAATCATCGCCTAGCCGATTAACCTGACTAGACGGCAAGATCGACCAGCTACCGCCTAGCGATTTTTGCCACCTTGGTTGTGAATGATACCTAGTATCATTATTTTGCGATGCTTGAATTTCATGATCGCGACTTTATACTAACTGATAATAGCATCATGAATAGGGTGTGGACACAAAAGCTTAAACCATTTAGAAGAATGATTGTATTACCTTTTGAACACATGAAGAAAAGACTACTCAGGGGTGTTCTATTGTAGAAGACTTGTGACTATTATTGCTAAACATGTGAGTGGTCTCAATTTCAATTCATGTTTAGTGCATACAACCCGAAATGGCTACGTTAATCTTCAAATAATGGAGGACTTTACCCGGTTTGTTTAGGTATGGTGCTAGGTTCAAACCCGTAGATTAGTCGATATAAAAACCGGAATATGATTACCAACAAAAAAAAAGAAAAACAGAAAGAAGTTTATTTGATTTAAACTCGTGGATTAGTCGACCAAACCAAAAAGCCGAAAGATGATTAAAAAAGAAAACAAAAATTATTTGATTTCTTACTCAAATAGATAGAATGTAAGGATTGGTGTGGGCATCACTTTTTTTCACAACCCACGCAAACCCTACATGCTACCGACCACCTAAAAGTGTAGCGAGACTTATAAACCAGCTTTCATTTTTATCCCTTATCCTTGTGGGACAAAATTAAAACATAAACTTTCTTAAGTGATACCACACGTTACAACATGAAGCAATAACACAAAATCTTGAGGTCGGATCTTACTATCAATTTAATCGTGAAACTTGACAACCAATATAACGCAAACACAAATAAGTGCACAAAATCTTGATACTGGAACTTCCAACATGAAGCATTGGATGTGACATTTTAACAAAATATATACTTTTTTTTTCTTGCATAACAACGTTTGAAGAATTTAGAAACTTACAACTCAAAAACTTTACAACAACTTTATCCATTGTCTTCATGGTATCCATCTCTTCAGGGACGAAGTTAGGAATTTTCGTTAGGGGGGGCTCAAAAAAAATTTTGATAGTCACATATAAAATTTTGTTTTAGAAGCTTAAAGTTTGACTAGTTCCATAGTAACATATAAATTTTTGTTCAATCATAATACTTACTGAAATGATAAACTATAAACTAAAGAGGCTAAATTGAACTTTTTAATAAAGTACAACACTAACTCGTTATATATTATATTACAGTAATACACTATTACCAATAAATGCATGACATTTTTTTTTTAATATTTGGGTCATCTTCCTCATTGTGCTTCAAAACCTCCATTGAAACAAGAATGTTGAATTGCTTATTAAATAGCTTCTTGTTTTTCTTTTTTCCCACTTAGATGTAAGGGTAGTTCCGCCATTGTTAGGGGGCCGAGCACCCTCCAGCCCCCCCACTAGCTCCGTCAGTGCATCTCTTTGTATTTTTTTTCTTTTTCTTTTTTCGGATTTTGAATTATAAGATATGACAATAAAACTATTTGTAAGATGATGTTTGATGTCTAATCATAATATGCAGGGGCGGAGCCAGGAATCTGTGTTGAGGGGGGCCGTAAAAAAATTGTATAATAACATACATTTTATGGAGCGGTTATTTAAGCGGGTTTAAGACTGAAAATCTTATACCCGTATCAAGGGATGAGCACGGCACCGGATTAATATTGAACTCGTACCAAATTGATGGTACCGTTTTTTTCCCGAGCATAAAAGAGGGGTACCGGTACCATATCGAACAGGATTCGGATACCGATACCGATACCCGATACCGGGAAATTGGTACCGATACGGTTCTTCCCTTTTTTTAGTAAATAATAATAATAATAATAATAATAATAATAATAATAATAATAATAATAATAATAATAATAATAATAATAATAATAATAAGACGACTAAAATACATCGTTGGTCCCTGAACTTGGCTCCAAGGATCGCGATGGGACGAACATGGCCATATTCATCGCGATGGGACAAACCTTGGCCTTTAAATGCCAAATCAGTCCCTTTGACCAATTCTCTGTTAGTCAAAGGCTGTTAAGGTTAGGGTGTGCCTTGCACATGAGGGTAAACTCGTCATTTCATTGTTTTGGTCTATTTTATTTCATCTTCATCTTCCTCATGGGCTAAACCCAGATTCCGGCGACCTTAACCCAGAATCCGGCGACCCAGAAAAGGTGTTTGGGATATTGATTCAACACATGACACCTTTTCTGGGTCGCCGGATTCTGGGTTTAAGGTCTCCGGAATCTGAGTTTAGCCCATGAGGAAGATGAGGATGAAATAAAATAGACCAAAACAATGAAATGACGAGTTTACCCTCATGTGCAAGGCACACCCTAACCTTAACAGACTTTGACTAACAGAGAATTGGTCAAAGGGACTGATTTGGCATTTAAAGGCCAAGGTTTGTCCCATCGCGATGAATATGGCCATGTTCGTCCCATCGCGATCCTTCGAGCCAAGTTCAGGGACCAACGGTGTATTTTAGTCTAATAATAATAATCTATACAAGCTAATAAATATGTAGTTCCAAATATTAATATTGATACATGGTAACAAAAATCTAACCTACAAGCTATATGATATGACAAATGTAATAATCAAATTCTATATCGTAACATAACGACTCGTTTAACAGTGACAAAAAATAACTGTTATACGTACCTAAGTGTTATTATTTAAGTTATGGCTATCATCAACTTAGCTTCAGTTTGGTTATAATTATAGCGACTAAGTAAGAAAACAATGCCCCAAAATATGGCAAAAATGCATATATATCCCTCCCAAAGTGAATAATTGCATATATATTCTTTGTACAAGTTTTTTAGGCACATAGTACAATGGTTTTTATGCATGCTTTGGATGTATATGCAATTTTGCATTTTCGGGAGGATATATATGCAAAAGCCCCTAAAAATATTTATCTAGTTTCATTGGAAATGATACGGTGGAGAGTTATAACAAGTAAAATATTTATTCAAACCAACGGTCCCCACTCACCGCACACTTCTTATCTTGTCTCTCTCTCTCTTCTTTTATACTGTATCTTCTACTTCATACACTAAACTTCCATTTTTAACCTTCGATCATCTGAACCTGACAAAACTAACGAAAAATCTAAACAAAATTTGGCTCAGTCGAGCTACAGCTGGGGTAGTTGAGCGAGTTAGGGTGGCCGAGCACCAGCTAGCCACCCTACTGGCTCCGCCTCTGATAATATGTGAGTATGATAAAATTCTTTCATTCGACCATTCATCAATTTCCTCTCTCACAAAATTTTTAGTTGCACGTAGCGGTCTTAGGAGATGAATCCCAAAATAATCTTTTTTTAGCTCCTCTATAGCTACATCGAGCTATCCAACAAAACGTTGGTTACATAGAAATTTCACCAAACTTAGATATAAGCTTTGCATAAACTGTTTTTAAATTATTGTACGTTTTACACATTATCAAGGACGATTAGATATGCTGGACATGCAACAAAACCGGCTGTAGTGAACATGAATGGACTTATTAATTTGACAGCTGAGTAGATTTTTTCGTTATCCTTTTGTGGTAAGAGTTTCTCATCAAAACTTTTTAAGTTATTTGATTTCCTTTCGAAAAAATGGTTATTTAAAAAAAATCAAAGTATTAAAACTTTTTGTTAAAGTATTTGGACTCCTTTTAAAAAAATGGATCTTGAAGAGTTTGTATTGTAAAGCTAGGAAAGAATGTTAACTTTTTCATAACTACTTGACAAAATCTTTAAAATCATTTTCAAAAATATAACGTGTAATAAGACTTATAAAGTTAATTTAAATTTTATCCCTAACCAATGTGGGACAACATCAAAATACAAACTTTGTTAAATGAGACCACAAGTTCCAAGTTCCAACTTTCAACATGATAGGTTTACACCCTTCTTGTATTAATTGTATGAGTTATGATCAAATAAGAAATCTATATCTATACTAATTATAATGCACGAAAACATCTCACTTTTAATTTTAAGACGTACAAGAAATTAAGCATGGTTTACAACACTTTAATGCACCTAAATTTTAGAATTACAACAAAGTAAGCATATTGTACAACAAAAGAATGTGTGGTGTCATTTTAAGACCAAAATTATATCAAACAACATTAATGCTATTAAAAACACTCATTCACCAAAACTTACAACCATTTAAGCACAATGTACAATAGCTGCAACCAATTTTCAAATTTACAACAAAATAAGCAAAGTGTATAACAAAATAAGCATGGTGTAATTTTCAGACTTACAACATTAATGATATTAAAGTGTTTAATGTTATTAATGACTATAATGACTACTATTTACAAGAAAATAAACATAGTGTACAACATTTAATGCACATAATTTTTAGACGTACAAGACAAGAAGCATAGTGTACAACAAAACACCACGTTAATGCTATTTAATGTAGTCAATTATTTAACTGGTCAATAAATATAACTAATACAGTTATTAAAACACCCCTTACATAAGAAATACAAATTATCAAGCATATTGTACAACCAAATTAAACATAATTTTTGCATTAAATTTCACTACTACAAAAAATAAAGCACATTATACAAATATTCAAGCCCGAACGGGCAACGGGCCAAATGGGCTTGAGCCTGAAACGACGCGGACCAAACGGGCTCGAGCCCGAGCAGACACGGGCCAACGGGTTCGAGTCCGAACGGGCACGGGCTATACGAAATTCTTGATATCCGTAAATTTATTGTTAAAAAGAACTTAATAAACTAAAATAGATTATTCATCGAAATTTTTTATTTCAGGGTACCCGCCGCTGCAACGCGCGGGTTCCCTGCTAGTATAATTAATATGAGAAGAATGATAATAAATAACGAGGCTACAAAAACCCGTGCGTTGCACCGATTGGTTAAGGGTTGAATATATACGTGTTTTTTACGTAATATTGTATGCAAGTAGTTACATGTAAGGTATTGCAATTGATGATATTATAAGTTTTGTATTTAAAGTAGTTTATTTAATATTTTAATACGAATTATGTATATATTCGTTATTTTTCATATTTATTTGTCACTTTTGTTATGTTTTTGGCTCTTATAAATTGCACGATTTTATGCGTTTATGATTTGTGCAATAGGCACGTGAAGATGATGTATTCTTAAAATTGTTTTTTTGTTTTTTTTTTGGTTTGTTTTTGGCTTTTTTTTTTGTTTTTTGTTTTTTGCGATGCACCGATTGTGTCTAATTGTTGATTGTGTAATGTTTGAGTAAATTGTTGAGTTGTTCTGATGATGGTGAGGCTAAAATATACAAAAATGTATAACTTAAGTTGCCTCGGTAGGATTGTGTTACCGTGCATTGCACAAATTGTATCTAATTCACACATGTGCATTGCACCGATTTTTTTTCTGATAAATTATTGAACTCTTGCTTATGTCTTAAAATAAATCTAACATTATTATGAATTTACAATATTAATTATTTTCCATAACAAAACAGTTACCATAAAAAAATCAATCTCCTCCTCCCTCGCACATTCCTTGGTCAAGAAACAAAACCTACACATCTCGAGCAGTATATTCATCCAGGAGGCAAACTTATGAATATCACATCCAATCTTCCTCGTCCCCTTTGATTTTAATTACGATCGGTAATTTCGAAACCCTAAAGAACAACAAATCAAGAGCAATACGAAAATATTGTCAGCAAAGTAATTGGGTCTATGCATTTGTGTCGCCACTCAAACCCAAATGCATATAAATCCAATCTAATTGAAGCATTTGCTGAAGTTTTTTTTAACATAAGGCTAGTATGTATTATGTTTTATGTATTATTGTTTATATGATATTCACCACAAATCATGTCATAACGACATGTAATCTATGTTAGGGATGTTGAATATTAGAGGAAATATTGAAATTGGGAAAAAGTTTTATTTTTATTTATTAGGGAAATAGTCACACAATTTTTATAAATCATTATCAAAATACTACCTTGATGATTAAATTGTATGATTGTTTTTTTATGTTTCCTTATGCTAGAGAACTTTTTGGACCATGTTGATCAATCTTATCATGTTTGAAGCTTTATGATGATGACTTGTTAATTTAGGTGAGAAGTTTTCAGAATTACAAAGTGTGGGAATTGATGGTGTAGTTTGTCTAGTCAATTGTCGTGTAAGGTTATGAGTAGGTTGGTGTTGGACTACTTTTGCATCACCTTTTGTCCTTTCAGTTTGCTACTTTTCTTTCATGGTTCAAGTAAAACGCGGTCAATAAATTGAAGTACCAATTGCATACGTTTTTATAATTTCTATGTATTGTAAATTGTGTCATTAGTCCAAGTTAAGGTTCTTTCTACTTAAAGTCAGCTCTGTAATGCATAATTTGAACAGGGGATTGCACAGGCTATTCTTCATGGTCTAATTGATTTCAAACGTGAACCATGGCCAGTGTTTCTGAGGGTGCCAAGAGTCTTGTACGTCAGATGTTAGAGCCATATCTAAACATTCGGCTTACAGGTACGCAAGTCCTTAGTTTATCTATTCTTGAAGCTTAAATGCATAGTTTGTATCACGAAAACTAAGATTCTTAATTACTTGTATGAAGAATCATGTGCAATTTTTTTCAGCATCCTATCTGCTAATATTAGTTGTATAGAGATGGGGTTGGTAAGAAGTTCAACTTTAGCAACTATTTGCATGTTCAAAAAGTCAGTGCGGAGTACTTGTTAACCATATCAACTTATGTTCGTTTTTCAGAAAGAACTTGGGCTATTAAGCTTTTAATTGAAACTGCTTACAGAAGTACAATTAGCATATAAACTATAAGTTCTGCTATCCTTGTGTTTACTCATATTATGAAGGAATGAACATAAGGGGGATGGACGTATGTGCACAATTATCATGACTTGGGTCAAATATACTATTTTCCTATGTATTCGAATGCGCTTATTAGCATAAGAGCACAAGGTGAGGGAAGATCGGATAACACGTTATTGGTATGCCACCTCAGCGCCATCTCATCACCTCCTCAATAACACACCAATAACTAAAACACCCTCCCTCATAACACACCACTAACATGTTATTGGGTCCCACAAAATACCCCACTAAAAATACCCACTCACTCACAATACACACACAACATCACCAATGGCTTGAGCCATTCAAATGGCTTGGGGACCTTTGGCACACCAACGGCACATAACACGGTATGGTAATAACATGTTATTGGTTCATACTTGAGATGAATGGCATGTTATCGGTATCCCATACCGAGTGCTCTAATACCATGTAACTATAATAGTATGTAATTGGCTCCATTACCATGGTTGCCTTTAATAAGTTGTTCACAGTCAGTGACATTAATTTTTGAATCAAGACTATTTTTTTAAAGTATGGAGGCTACTTGTTGTCTTAGTTGTCATTTAGCATCCTTTTTAAGAAGGAAAAAAAAATCATTTTGTTAAGGTTTCAGTTATAGGCAAGTGAAAGTTGATAGTGCTGGAATTCAAAAAATTTCAATTTGCATTTCATAAGATAAGTTATGGAGGAAAATAGTTGGTACATTCATAAAATATAAACAAATAACCAAACATGAATTGTGCGATGAGTAAGGCATAAAACCACATAATCTTAACAAAGTTTGGGATTCAACTTTTTTTTCCGCAACTACTTATTTGTGAAGCGCTTCATGTAAAGTGTTGTATTGCTTAATCATAGAATTACAATGAGTCGTGTATATATAATACACAATGGGCCAATACATGGACAATACATACAAGTATAAATAAAGCCTATAAGCCCATGCACATGTCATACGCTAACATCCCCTCGCAGTTTGAGCGGGAGAGGAACGAACACTCAAGCTGGATCGAAATTCATCAAATAAGGCGTGGGTAATCCTTTGGTGAAGATATCCGCATACTGATAACGAGACGGAACATGTAGAACCCGGATATGACCAGTGGCAACCAAATCACGAACAAAGTGAATGTCAATCTCAATGTGTTTCGTGCGCTGATGTTGCACGGGATTGGAAGAAAGATACACTGCACTAACATTATCACAATAAACAAGTGTAGCTGTAGATAATGGCGTATGAAGCTCACGTAAAAGATTACGTAGCCAACAGGTTTCAGCAACTGCATTGGCGACACCCCTATACTCAGCCTCAGCACTAGATCGAGATAAAGTAACCTGTCGTTTTGAAGACCAAGCTAGAAGATTGTTGCCAAGAAAAACACAATACCCAGAGGTAGACCGTCGTGTAGTGGGACAACCAGCCCAATCAGCATCCGAATAAGCAACTAAAGAAGATGTCGTAGAAGAATAAAGCTGTAAACCATAAGACAATGTTCCACGAACATAGCGCAAGATGCGCTTGAGAGCAGAGAAATGAGGCTCTCGAGGATCATGCATAAAGAGACAAACCTGTTGTACCGCATAAGATATATCAGGGCGTGTAAAAGTCAAATACTGAAGAGCTCCGGCAAGACTACGATACAAGGTAGGGTCAGAAACAGCATCACCATCAGCAGAAAGTTTGGAATCCGTGTCAACAGGAGTACGACAAGGATTACAAGTAAGCATACCTGCACGCTCAAGCACCTCAGATGCGTACTTCTGTTGAGATAAAAACATGCCAGAAGGAGTACGAGTCACCGATACACCCAAAAAATAATTCAGTGGTCCCAAATCAGTCATAGAAAACTCCTTATGTAAAGAAGAAATGATACGCTGCAGAAAATCTGTAGTAGATGCAGTCACAACAATGTCATCAACATATAAAAGCAAATAAGCAGTATCGGCACCCTGTCTGTAAATAAAAAGTGATGTGTCACAACGACTGTGCTGAAAACCAACTCGTGTAGCATAAGATGCAAATCGCTGAAACCAGGCCCGAGGGGCCTGTTTGAGCCCATAAAGTGATCTCTGTAAAAGACAAACATGATCTGGATGTCTAGGATCCCGGAAACCAGGAGGCTGCTGCATATAAACTGTCTCAGATAACGAGCCATGAAGAAATGCATTCTTGACATCAAGCTGATGAACAGGCCAATGTCGAGAAATAGCAAGGCTAAGGACAGTACGAATAGTGGCTGGTTTAACCACCGGGCTGAAAGTCTCATCAACATCAATACCTGCTAGCTGAGTGCTGCCATTCGCAACAAGGCGAGCCTTGTAACGACTAAGACTTCCATCGGCATTGTGTTTATGCCGAAAAAGCCATAAAGAACGAACAACGTTCACATCCTGTGGTCTGGGTACTAAAATCCAAGTATTATTTTTAATTAATGCATTAAACTCATCAAGCATAGCACTATACCAATTCGGGTCTTGAAACGCTTGGGTGTAGGACTTTGGAAGTGGGGATGTGGTGGACACATGTAAAGTATACCGTTGAGTGGGACGATTGGAACCGACACGGAAGCGAGTGATCATGGAGTGAGTTGAGTGGGGATTTGGGTTGGGAATAGGTGGGCATTTGTGGAAGATGTGTGGGTAGGCATGGTTGGGCTAGAGGTTGTGGTGGGATGAGTTGAGGAAGCCCCAGTAGTAAGAGGGGATTGTTGGGTCGTAGGAGTTGGGTTTGGTTGAGGAGTTTGCTGGGCCATTTGGGTACGAGGCGATATTGGTGAGTGAGAAGGGGTGCGATGGGTAACGACGGGGGTTGGTTTAGGTGTAGTTAATATGTGTTGTTGAATGAGATTCGGTGAGGAGTCCAAGAAGGTGTATGGTGGTGGTGTATCTGGAGACATAGACCCATACGGAAAGACAGACTCATCAAACGTCACATGACGAGATAAGATAATCTTATCCGTGTTTAAGTCTAGGCACCGATAACCACGATGACTGGTAGGATACCCAAGGAATATAGATGGGGTGGCACGTGGTTCAAGTTTATGATTGGTGTGAAGATGAGGATAACAAAGACAACCAAAGACACGGAGGTCCGCATAATTAGGTATAGTCTTAAAAAGACGAGTGTGAGGTATTTCGTTATTAATAGCGGTGGAGGGTAAAATGTTCAACAGGTGAGCGGCCATATGAAGTGCCTCAACCCAAAAAGTGGGTGGTAGGTGTGCTTGAAATAAAAGGGTGCGGATAAGGTTATTGATTGTGCGTATCATTCGTTCAGATTTGCCATTTTGTTGAGATGTTTTTGGACAAGAGAAACAAATGGTAATGCCAGTGTTGGCAAAAAGTTGGTGAAGTGCATTGTTGTCAAATTCACCCCCATGGTCACATTGCAAAGATTTAACATCACACTTAAACTGATTTTTAACAAAAGCACGGAAATGAATAAATTTAGACAACGCATCTGACTTATGTTGTAAAGGATATACCCACAAATAATGAGAATAATGATCTAAAAACAAAACATAATATTTAATGCCCGAAACACTCGAGAGTGGAGAAGTCCACAAATCCGAATGAACAATGTCAAATGGAGACTCAACAATAGTTTCAGAAAGTGAAAAAGGAAGTCGCACGTGCTTGCCAAGTTGACATGCATGACAAAGCACAGGAGACTTAGTCTTATTACATGATATTAAATTACTAGAAACCAAATTACGTAACACTTCACTTCCCGGGTGACCAAGTCGTTGATGCCACGTATGCTGACTGACCAAAAAAGCTTGAGGATAAGATGGAGAGGTGACCGGATAGAGATCACCCGTGCTGTCACATCGGAGTAGAATTTGACGGGTCCAGAAATCCTTCACAGAAAAACCAAACTCATCAAATTCGATAGTACATTTATTATCACGAACAAATTTTCTGACCGAAATTAAGTTTTTGACAATATTAGGTGTAATAAGAACATTGTTTAGATGGAGGGTTCTGTGTGGAGTACGAAGAGTGTTATGGCCCGTGTTTGTGACGGGAATAGATTTCCCGTCACCAACAAGGACAGATGGATACATGCATGAATTAAAAATAGTACTTAAATTAGTAGTAGAAGAGTTGAGATGAGAGGACGCACCAGTGTCCATATTCCAGTTGGAATTGGCGGGATCCGGAAGGGTCATAGTGTTGAGAGCCTGTGGTAAATAAGTCTCCACAGTTGGAGTCGAACCTGTGCCGTGACCCGTGGAAGCCAGGTGGGCCTGTTGTTGAGGCTGAAGAATGTGGGGAGCAGACTGCGGAGGTGTAGTAAACCCAAAGCCAGGTGGGCTGTTGACCCTGGTAGTCCCACTGTTGGGTTGATTTTGGCCATTTGGTAAGTTAAGCCCATATTGTGACAAAAGGTTTTGCTGGGCGTGTAACAAGTTGAGTAGCTGTTGGTGCCCACTCAAAGCAAAACCATTACTAGACAACCCACTTTGCATGTAATTATTATGGCTAGGGGTGCGATTATTGTTTTGATTATTCGAACCCGTGGTACGATTATTGCGAGTGCTATCATGAAGATACCGACAGTTCACACCCCAATGACAAAATCCACGTCCAAAGTTACGACATACCTCGCGATCGTTGGTGTTGCGGTTGTCACGATTACGAGCATCTCGGTCACGATTGGTGCGATTGTCTTGGACCTGAGTTGGAGTCGCAGCCAGTAGTACTTGGGGAGAGCTCGGTGTGGCTGTGTTTGAAAGCAATGTTGGTTTAGACCGAAGGCGCATCTCTTCGGTTGTAACCATTGTACGCACAGTAGCGAGGTCTGGAAAAGGGTCCTTGTGAGCAATAATTTGGGCAAGGCTGCCATATTTTTCACCGAGGCCATTGATGGCATAGGTGACGACATCGTCGTCGTCCATAGTCGAGCCAAGGTCAGTGAGAAGAGTGGTAATGGATTCAATCCTGGAGAAGTATGCATCTGCTGATTCGTCGCCCATTTGTATGACACGGAGTTCGCCTTTTAAGGCAATGGTTCGTGTCCTACTGTTTTCTTGAAAGATTGCTTCAACCCGGTCCCATGCATCTTTTGCGGTTTTAGGGTTTGTTTTGATCATCCTACGTTGAAGAGTAGGGGAAAGTGTGAGGAAGATCCATGATTTCACAATGGAATCTGCCGTTAGCCATTCATCAGTTGGAGTAGAAGAACTCGTTGCAGCCCCTTGAATGTGGGATAGAACACCAAAGTTAGTGCAATGATTGATGAAAAAATAACACCAAGAAGAGTAGTTTGACTCAGCTAGGTCGAGTTTGACGGGCACAAGATTGTTAATATTGTGAACCGCATAGAGCTTTTCGACCAAAGTGAGTGTAGGGGGAGTGGGCGGTGATGTGGAGATGGTCATGATGAGTATGGAGGCTGGTTTGTAGCAGCAGGGAAGAGCTTGTTTTGGTGGCTGTAGATCCGATTTTTAAGTCGATGGATGTGTTTAGGGTTTGGGGATTGGCTTGTTAAGGCCTGATACCATGTAAAGTGTTGTATTGCTTAATCATAGAATTACAATGAGTCGTGTATATATAATACACAATGGGCCAATACATGGACAATACATACAAGTATAAATAAAGCCTATAAGCCCATGCACATGTCATACGCTAACACTTCAATCGTCATATTATTTAGCATGGTTGGCATTTGGAAGTTTTTGAACTTCAGTCAGCTATTATGAGTCAGATTCTTCCACAATGTATCCAAAATCATTTGATACAAAAAACAGTTGTTATTATTTGGTACAATATTAATTTAGTAGGGAAGTTTATATTGTGGCCTGACCTTTTTATTTTCTTCTCGTTAGAAGACCCCGCCATCGTTGTCGTCTCTTAATTCCTCATCTATGTTGTATGCTACCTCCGTCCCGAATTTTCGACAACATATGTAAAAGGATTCAACGATAACTGATATGTTAGTGATTCGAGAAGTAGTAATTGGATGTAGACATTTTATACTGTTATTGGATGTGAATGCATAAATTGTTTTCTTACCTTTTCTTTTTCTTTTCTTCGGTAGGTTTCGACGGAGTAGAGATTGATGGGTTTCTTTTCAGCAACGGTTTTTCAACGTCAGTACGTGTATCAAGCTTAGCAGCACCCACAATTTCCACCAACGGTTCAAAGGATGTAGGTGTAGAGCTCTGACCTGCGTAGTTCTGGGCTGGACAAATCTTCCAATAGGTGAAGCTTTCAAAAGTTTCATGTTCGTAATAGGTGTGTGACTTTAGCTCCAAAATGTGGGTGGTGCCATTGACATTTGCTATGGCGTGGGGCAATACCAAGTGGTCGTCTAAAGACTGCACAAAAAAGTAAGTTAAAAAAAGTAGTTCTAACATCATGTTAAATGTTATAAACGCACCTCATCGTCTCCTTCCATAAGTGATTTTGTTGAGCATTTTAACAATTCTGCTGCGGTCTCATCGAACATCACAATCACAACATGCGCAGTCTCATCAGAATCATCGAATTCAAGCCTGAATCTGCCAAGACAATGTTGTACATGCAAGGTAAATGATACCATTCATGAAATCGTAATGGATGTGGTGTATGGGTACACATGCTATTGACTATATAAAATACAAAGCATTACTGATAACGCTACACGCGTCGTTCGGAGTCAAAGGAACTTTCTTTTCTTCGATCAAGTTTTATAACACTCTAAGCAGTGAACCTAATCGTTGTAGTGTAGTATTAGGGTAAGCCACAGGTATTGATATCGTTCTCTAGGGGAATAGGAATGCTAGTAAGAAGTTACTACGCTAAGGTTGGGGTTGAGGAAGATTATTTTTTCTCTTTTTATGTTTTTTTAGGAATTAGAAAGGTACGAATCTCGGGGTTTGGATTTGGGGGTTGGTATTTCTACCGATTACTCTACTTGTCTAATTATCTAATCTAAGGTGTATGTAGTCTATGTCTAATTATTGTGTGCTCGTATGATAATTTAAAGATGTGTTTACTTATGTTTTATTACTCCTTAATTATCTCCTATTGATGGTTGAATTGTCACGTCCATATTCTTAATCGCGTTGTGTGTCTAAAGTCGTAGGGTATGCGTTTATCCCTAACTCTTTGAACCTACCAAAGGGTCTCGTCTACAAAATCTCTAGGAATTATAAACTCTAACACTAAGGTACTCTTTGGATAGTTTAGCCTACAACTACTCTAGGTGTTATAGCCTAAGGTTCACAAAGATTAATCAAGCATTAACTACACAGCGAATGATCTATCGCATTACTAAACCATTAACAATTAAGATAAGAGACAACCAATCAATATTCAATAATCAAGTTTCATATTCCCTAAGCAAACACACAAGTAAATTAGCCGGACATGGAGAACATGCAAGCATACACACAAATAATTGAAGACATAATTTAATTAATGAAGTAAAGCACTTATCTTGTGGTAAGATAGGGTTTGGAACCCTAAAATACTGTACAAGACAGCCTTGGTTTGGTTTAGATTTTTACTCCAAAAGACTACACACTGAAAACTGAAAAATTCGGATTCTATATATAAGATTACAATCGCGACGGCGTCACCTTATGATTTGTGACGCCGTCGGGTCGCCGTCATTAGGGTTTCATCTTGGCCACGTTATTCTTGTGACGGCGTCACCTTATGCTTGTGACGTCGTCCCCTTCAGTCTCTGACGCCGTCTGGATCAAATCTAGGCCGTCTGAGTTGCGACGGCCTACTCTTTTAAAGCCTGACACCGTCACTTGAAAATAAGCAATTTGGCTACTGTCCCATCGCAGAAGTGCTCCGACGGCGTCGCAATTAACACCTGACGCCGTCCCCTTGTATTTCAGCAGCTTGAGTGTCTCGATTCTTGACTTTGGCCATTTTCTTCGTATATCCGCGCCTATTCGTCCAAATAAGTGCCATTCCAGCAATTTGCCTTCAAGAGACCTAAAAAGTGAAAAGGAACGATATTAAGTAATAACGGATACAAAAGTGATCAAATAAGGGCTTAAACGACCCCTCAAAAAGGTACATTTTAAAACCTTATCAAATATCCCTACACTTGGTATTTGCTTGTCCTCAAGCAAATGTGCTTTTAGCCAATTAATTTATAAGTTAGAGGTCATGAAGCATTGGTTTAAAACAATCCACAACACATATAAGCCCCGCAAAAGTCATAACAAGCACGGAAATTACATACTAGCACCTCACATGGGGTGTTTGGATACTCACGTCTCTCGGGTGTATATGAAATATAACAAGTTGGAAATGGAAGATAAACACTCATTAACCGGTCCTAGTACATAGATTACCATAGGCTTGAGAATAGATCAAACCTCCATCGCTTTGGCGTAAGCACCTAGGAAAGACTATCAAAGAGGTCTTTAAAGGGTTGTAATGTTAGGCTTACGGTAGGGAAACAAAGGGTTTGGTGGGATAGGCTATTTAGTGGTGGCAAGTCAAAAATCTTTACGTTACAAGCATATGAAGAATGGCATTGCTAAGCCAAGACTCGACACTCTAAACTCTAGATAACTGAAACAAACAAACATAAATTTAAAGGATAGATGCAGGATGGTAGCCCGCATTTTTTTTTTTTTTTTTTTTGAACACTATTTTTTTTTCTTTTTTTCTTTTTCTATTTTTTCTTTTTCGATTTTTTTTTTTTTTTTTTTTTTTTTTTTTCATACACTTTTACTCTACCATCCTCTACGGTAACATCAAAATGATAGGGATTTATAGGCACATCCCTACACTTGAGTTTTTATTACTCTAACACTAATTTGACCCGAATTGAAAAGATCAAAACACTTGGGGTACATTATTACGCAAATAAGGGAATTTAACGTTCCCTTCCAGTCATTTCATGAACTTTAACTTTTCTCATGAGTCCCAATCGTCCCAAAACTGTGTACAAAGGACATGACTCGACTTAGCAACTCATGCAAGCAACTAGATAATTGAACTAAGGGTTTAGGGTGATAACAATAATGCACTAAAAGTGAGTGCATACAAGGTAGGCTAAGGCGATTTGGGCGTACATTTGGGGGTGGGGTGTAAACAATGCTCTTCATTGATATTCCGGAAAACCGAAACATCACTAGAACCGCGAAAAGGATAGGCTCTGAGGGGTTAACTAGGGGTATCGTGTACTAAAAATGAGTACAACGCAAAGGTGTGGGGGAATTACTCAACCGATGTGGAAGAAGTAATTATATTACGGGTATCAAACAAAGGTTATCCTAATGCCTCTTATCATTTAGTTATTCGTAACTACACAAGTGTAGTCTTACTAGCGATCTCGGGATGCATCACAAAACAAGTTCTAAAATCTAATATACTACCGGTTCACACTCTAAGCATTAAAGGTGAATGCTTTAATTCCTACTAATCTAAGGGTGATCCTCACATTTTGGGTGGAATTTAGGTGGTAAAGGGTTTTTGTGCTAGTCATGCAACTTCCTATCCGTGAGACGCTTTTGTTAAGACTAATGGCCCACTACTATATGTTATGAAAAATTTTAAATTTGGTGCCAAAATTACCCTAACCGACATTTTCTCATGGTTTATTACACAAATACAATTGGACAAAGCAAATAATCAAGAATAAGCATAGTTTCAAAGTTCTCGTTTTATTTTCACTCCCTACACTTAAACTGAACATTGTCCCCAATGTTCCCCGAAAGTATCAAAGTTATGATAATAGAAGGTAATTAAAAATGAAAGAAACTAATACTCCTCTGATTAGCTCGGTAGGATCCTGTTAATACAAATAAACCGTAAAAACGTTTATTAATATTTTGCGATCTCTTTGTGTTTTGTTGATAACATATATAATGTTGTCTTAAGTATAATTATAAGGATACATGTTATTTTTGTAAAGCATTTACATATAATCTTTTAAATACAAAAATGTAGTAACAAAAGCATTTGTTGTAATAGTTAATTAGGATGAGTAAAAATCACAACCCATGGATCTTAACCCATACCAAAAGAGACTTGATACAATGTATACTTAGATACATTGAATCTAGATATAACCCATGGACCAACCCATGACCCATAACCAAAAAACCCATGGGCAAAGAGGAGCGTTCCACGGATCCCTAGCTTTGTGCTAGCCGGATCCCAAGTGGAAGGGATCCGTGTGAACAGTGAGGAAATTTGCCTATAAATAGAGAGCCATTTCTTCATTCTAACTCACCCCTCTTCTTACTAAATCTCTCATACACTCTCATTCTCTTCTAACATATAGATCACTTGATCTAGAGAGTTGTTCTTCTTTTCTTTCTATTTGTGATTCTCATATAGGTCCTTATCTAAGGCGAGATCACGAGCATTCTACAAGTCATCCAAGCAAGGGGTCCTTGATTGATTTGTCACTCCGCAAGATTTCTGTAGCGAAGATCTTGTATTTGATATTTCACATATTTGTTGTGTAATAGTTGTGTTGGTTTGGTCCACCGTGCTACGGACTCGGTATCTAGCTTTGTACCTGATAAAGTGTAAGCAACGTTGTGAAGGCTTTTCCGCCAAGTGAAGGAGTTTGTTGACATAGTGCTTGAACTCTCGAGTAGGTGACTCGGGGAGTGGAGTAGGGCAAGGAAGGTGTCCTTGTAGCCGAACCACTATAAATCGGTTGTGTCATTTCTATCCCTTATCTTCTTTTATTTACTTACATTATCATTAGATCTATACGTTCTCAACATCCATACGAGTTCACATAATATCGAATCTAAAGTTTTTGAAATAAACTTAAAATCGGCAAAACTATTCAACCCCCTCTTCTAGTTTTCCACAATTGGTATCAGAGCTAAGTTTATAAAAGTTTTAAAATAAAATTGTATTTTAAAAACTTTTCGATCACTATGGGTTCTGAAAATTATAAGTAATGGCAATCTATGCAACGACCACCACTACTTGAAACTAATGGTTTTATATATTGGAAAAATAGATTCGAAACATATGTGAAGTCTAAAGATATTGATCTTTGGTACATTATTGTTGAAGGTGATTTTGAGGCTACCTCAAATGATGATAAAGGAAATTTAGTTCACATACCTCATGATAAACTAAATGATGAAATGAAGAAAAAGCTTTCTAAAAATAGTGAAGCAAAAATGGTTTTATATAATGCTTTACCGAAAAAGGAATTCGAAAGAATTTCTATGCTTAAAACTTCTAAAGAAATTTGGAATTCTTTAGTTGTAACTCATCAAGACAACCAACAAGTTAAAAATAATAAAATTGATCTATTTGTTCAACAATATGAACAATTTTCAATATCGGATGAGGAAACTATAGATCATTCATTTGCTAACTTTAATACTATTATTACATCTTTACAAGTACTTGATGAATCCTTTTCTAGCCGTAACCATGTTAGGAGATATCTAAGGGCACTTCCATCGAAGTGGAGATCCAAGGTGACGGCAATCGAAGAGTCAAAAGATTTGACAATCCTCACCCTCGATGAACTCATAGGCAATCTAAAAGTCTACGAGCTTGTCCTTGCTAAAGATTCCGAAGCCTCAAAGGTGAAAGAGAAACACAAATCTCTTGCCTTTAAAGCCAAAAAGATTTCGAGCGATGAGGAGAGCTCATCTCCGAGTAGTGACGACGAAGAGTACGCTATGGCGGTAAGGGACTTTAAAAAGTTCTTTAGAAGAAAGGGTAGATACGTCAAACAACCGTATGACGATAAGAAAGGCTTTCGGAAAAACAAAGAGGACGAAAAGCCAAAAGATGATCGTACTTGCTTTAAATGTGGGGACCCAAACCACTTTATTAGTAAGTGTCCCAAACGGGATGATCAAAAGGCATTCGTGAGCGGCACGTGGGGAATGAGCGACGAGGAGGACGAAGAAATTTGTCTCATGGCAAATGACGAGGTGTGCTTAAAGGTCGACCTAGACCCCGATGAATGGGTCAAGGATAGCGGGTGCACGAGGCACATGACCGGCAATAGGGATCTATTCTCCACATATGAATCCGTTAATGGAGGTAATGTGGTGTTTGGAAATAGCAAAAGTAGAATCATCGGTAAAGGTACGGTTTCTAACAAATCTCTAACCATTAACGATGTGTGTCACGTAGAAAACCTAAACTTTAATCTCTTAAGTATAGGACAAATATGTGATAAAAAGTGCAATGTACTTTTTACCGAAACCGGTAGTAAGATACTTAAAAATGGCATAACCATAGGAAGAGGAATTAGGAAACATGGAGTCTATGTCATTAAAATCGGTAATGAACCTAAAGACAAACTATGTCTTACCTCTATGGATGATACTTCGACCTTATGGCATCGAAGATTGGGTCATGCCAATATGCGACTTCTTCAATCGCTATCACCCAAAGATCTAGTAAGAGATCTACCTAAGTTAAAATATGAACATCATTTTTGTGATGCTTGTAATATAGGAAAACAAGCTCACTCGAGTCATAAAGCTAAAAACATGGTGTCCACTACTAGGTGTCTAGAATTACTACATATGGATTTATTTGGTCCATCCGCTATCCAAAGTTATGGAGGCAACTACTATACTTTGGTAATAGTGGATGACTACTCTAGGTATACTTGGACAAAATTTTTAAAGAACAAAACGGAAACCTTTAACTATTTTGAAATATTAAGCAAAAAGATCCAAAGACAACTAGGAAAACCCATAGTGTCTATTAGGACGGATCATGGTAGGGAATTCGATAATAAAGTGCAATTCGGAGCTTTTTGTGACGCTAATGGTATTACTCACAACTTCTCGGCTCCACGCACTCCACAATCGAATGGGGTAGTAGAAAGAAAAATAGAACCCTTCAAGAAATGAGTAGAACCATGCTTAACGAACAATCCATACCTCAAAAATTTTGGTGTAATGCTGTTGATACCTCAACATACATACTCAATCGAGTCTTAATTAGACCAATCTTAGGTAAAACTCCATATGAGTTACTCCGAGGCAAAAAGCCTACTTTAAATCATTTTAGAGTCTTTGGAAGTAAATGCTTCATTCTTAACACTAAAGATTACCTTACAAAATTTGATCCTAAATCAACCGAAGGTATCTTTTTAGGTTATTCGCCTAATAGTAAAGCCTACGTCATATTAAACAAAGAAACAATGAAGGTAGAAGAGTCATTAAACATAAAATTTGATGAAAGTCCACCCAAACCCTCTCCACCTCTTGTCGATGACGAGATCATAGAAAGTGAAGCTATTGTAATTAAGAAAAAGATTAACGAAGAAGATGAACCTTCAATTAGTGAAATCACAAACATTAAAGAGTCCAAAGATCACCCCGTAGATAAGGTCATAGGAAAGCTAAACGAACGAACATTAAGGTCTCAAGTTCAAAACCTAAGTAGCTTATTTTGTTTTGTTTCAACTATAGAACCCAAGAACACACAAGAAGCCATAAAAGATGAAAGTTGGGTATTGGCTATGCAAGAAGAATTAAATCAATTTGTTTATATTGATGTTTGGACACTTGTCCCCCCACCTAGTAATCAAACCGTAATAGGAACTAAATGGGTGTATAAAAACAAATTAGATGCAAACGGAGTAGTATCTAGGAACAAAGCTAGACTCGTTTCCCAAGGGTATAACCAACAAGAAGGAATAGACTTTGATGAGACCTATGCCCCCGTGGCTAGATTAGAGTCTATAAGAATACTTCTTGCGTATGCTTGTGCTAATGATCTAAAGCTTTATCAAATGGATGTCAAAAGCGCTTTTCTAAATGGTCTTATTAATGAAGAAGTATATGTAGCTCAACCTCCGGGCTTCATCGATTTTGAAAAACCCAAACACGTTTATAAATTAAAGAAAGCCCTTTATGGTCTTAAACAAGCTCCAAAAGCTTGGTATGATAGACTCAAGTCCTTTTTAATTAAACATAACTATACCATAGGGTTAGTTGACAACACACTCTTTACTAAGAAAAAGGAGTCACACATAATCATAGTACAAATATACGTAGATGATATTATATTCGGATCCACTTGTCAAGACATGTGTGATGATTTCTCTAAAATCATGCATGACGAGTTCGAGATGAGTATGATGGGAGAACTTAGCTTCTTTCTTGGTCTACAAATTAAACAAGTAGAAGATGGTATCTTCTTCAATCAATCTAAATACATCAAGGAGATGTTAAAGAAATTTGGTCTAGAAGAGTCGAAACCAATTAGGACACCCATGTCATCCGACACCAAACTAACAAAAGATGAAGACGGCGAATCCGTAGATAATACTAAATATTGTGGCATGATAGATAGTCTCCTCTACCTCACGGCAAGTAGGCCGGATATCATGTTTAGTGTCTGCTTATGTGCTAGGTTTCAAGAAAACCCCAAAACTTCACACCTAGAAGCCGTCAAAAGAATTTTTAGATACATTAAGGGTACAACACAATTAGGATTATGGTATCCTAAGGGCACGGGTGTAGAAACAATTGTATATGCATATTCTGACCATGCAGGGGATTACGTTGATAGAAAAAGTACAAGTGGGGTGTGTACTTTCATGGGATGTTGTTTAACATCGTGGTTTTCTAAGAAACAAACGGCTCTAGCAATATCAACAACCAAAGCCGAGTACGTCTCCGCCGGCAAAGCATGCCAACAAGCACTATGGATGAAACAAGCGTTAGTAGACTACGACATTCATCTAAGCGACATAGCCATTCTATGTGATAACAAAGGTGCCATCGACTTAAGCAAGAATCCGGTATTGCATTCTCGCACCAAGCATATAGAGATTCGTCATCACTTCTTAAGAGACAATGTTCAAAAGGGGAACATTTCTATTGAGAAGGTAGCATCCGAAGATAACATAGCCGACGTCCTCACCAAACCGTTGAAGCGGGAACAATTCAACCTACTTCGTCTTGGTCTTGGTTTAATGGAACACACGTCGTAATTTATTTTGACTCTACAAGGTATGTAAACACTAGCCTTCTTCCCTCTGAGTCTAGGATCTCTATTTCACGCACAACTCACAAACAATACGGGAATTTTCAAAACCCAAAGATAAGTTTTTTTTTTTTTTTTTTTTTTTTTTTTTTTTTTTTTTACTTATAGCTCTCCTACTTTTTATATACACATTTTCAAAGAAAACCTACTTTCACAATGTTTTCTAAAAGGATGATACCTTCCCGTATCAATTTCACAAAAGCAATTTCTCACGTCTAGGACAAATCGTTTATTTCATTATTAATACAAAGTAAAAACCCGTTTTCATTGCATCTCATGTCTTTTGAATGCTAAAGGGGACACATAACTAATATGTGTTTTCGGGTACATTCATGTAAGCTACAATGAATTAGGAGCATTGACAACACAAGATTACGTACTTATGTACTAAATATGTGTTTTCGGGTTATCTCAATAGGATACTTTTTATACTTCTAGTTTAGTTTTTATTTCGTTTTAGGGGTCGAGATAACCGCAACTCCAAATAGTTTGCATATAGGCACACAATAGGCAAAAATATTTCCAAAAGGAGAATTTTGTACTGCCTGAAACACTAGACCCACGGATCCCAGCCTTCATGTTGGACGGATCCCTCATGGGAAGGATCCGTGGGATCCGTGTATACAGAAGCTGTTTTCAACTTCTATTTTTGTCATTTTGGATGAAATATCCACATTTGTATTATTTTTGGGAGTATGCTCTTTAATGCTTGTGTTCTCATGATCACATGCCTTGAATTCATATCTAATCATTAGATTTTAATCCACATTTTGGGTCAAGCATTCATTACAATGTGTTGTTTTTCTATATATATAACTCCCAAAATGCTTGCATACTCCATCTCCTTCTCACAAACACACTTCATAATGTCATCCAAAAACCCTTTATGAGAATCATCTAGTACAAACAATCATGATATCCAAACCTTTGTACTTCCACCATCCAAAATACCACAATCAAATGCTAGGATATCCGCCCGGATTAGTATCCGATCTTGTTGTTTAGCAAAACCAACCTCAAATGATTCATCCTCAAATAACTCACCACAAGATGCTTCCATTATAGCACCACCCTCATCACCAACAAGTACACCAACTTCATCACCACCTAAAATAACTCTTTTGGAACTCCTTAGGACTCCAACAAGATCTACCCAACCTAAAGAAAAAGAAATAGTCTTTTCCACACCCCCCACATCACCAAATACTATTTTTCAAGATTTTGAAACATCACCACCTCTAGCTCCCATCACATCACAAGAACATCTAGGTTCTTTTCCACCACCACATACAAACATTTCGGATTTTGATCCATATTTTCCTATTTTTCCACCACAACTTCCGCATAACTCAAATCAAAACAACCCGGAAAACTTCCGCACTCATTACCCACATCATCTACATTGTGAACATTGCCAATCCACTAGGGAAATTGCAATAGAAGTTAGGGAAGAAATGCGTTTCATACTCAACCTCATCCTTGATCGCATCAATACAATTACTCATCAAAACCTCCATCCATAACCTTATGCAAGCATGGAAGAAATCTCTACTACTATTTTTCACGTTTTATATCTTTTTTGTCATTTTCAAGAACAAGTCTTGTTCTTATTTTTACATGCTTGTAAGTGGCTTAACTACCACTACAATTTGTCGTTTTATTACAAGGCCTTGTTTACATACCTTGGCTCCCTATCTTGTTTCTCGACAACCATAAGATCAATTAAGCATGTTACTAACTTTCTTTTGTAGATTTTTCTTCTCTTGACGCCCCAAACTAGGGGGAGCTACCGTCAAGGGGGAGTAAGTAGACTACTTTTTCCTCCAAGGGTTAACTTTTTGTTTCGACAAAAAGGGGGAGAAGAAGTAAAACTTAGGAGCTTTCAAAACTTACATCTATTCTTAAGTTTTACTCATCATAACATTATATTTTGTCATCAACAAAAAGGGGGAGATTGTTAATACAAATAAACCGTAAAAACGTTTATTAATATTTTGCGATCTCTTTGTGTTTTGTTGATAACATATATAATGTTGTCTTAAGTATAATTATAAGGATACATGTTATTTTTGTAAAGCATTTACATATAATCTTTTAAATACAAAAATGTAGTAACAAAAGCATTTGTTGTAATAGTTAATTAGGATGGGTAAAAATCACAACCCATGGATCTTAACCCATACCCAAAGAGACTTGATACAATGTATACTTAGATACATTGAATCTAGATATAACCCATGGACCAACCCATGACCCATAACCAAAAAACCCATGGGCAAAGAGGAGCGTTCCACGGATCCCTAGCTTTGTGCTAGCCGGATCCCAAGTGGAAGGGATCCGTGGGATCCGTGTGAACAGTGAGGAAATTTGCCTATAAATAGAGAGCCATTTCTTCATTCTAACTCACCCCTCTTCTTACTAAATCTCTCATACACTCTCATTCTCTTCTAACATATAGATCACTTGATCTAGAGAGTTGTTCTTCTTTTCTTTCTATTTGTGATTCTCATATAGGTCCTTCTCTAAGGCGAGATCACGAGCATTCTACAAGTCATCCAAGCAAGGGGTCCTTGATTGATTTGTCACTCCGCAAGATTTCTGTAGCGAAGATCTTGTATTTGATATTTCACATATTTGTTGTGTAATAGTTGTGTTGGTTTGGTCCACCGTGCTACGGACTCGGTATCTAGCTTTGTACCGGATAAAGTGTAAGCAACGTTGTGAAGGCTTCTCCGCCAAGTGAAGGAGTTTGTTGACATAGTGCTTGAACTCTCGAGTAGGTGACTCGGGGAGTGGATTAGGGCAAGGAAGGTGTCCTTGTAGCCGAACCACTATAAATCGGTTGTGTCATTTCTATCCCTTATCTTCGTTTATTTACTTACATTATCATTAGATCTATACGTTCTCAACATCCATACGAGTTCACATAATATCGAATCTAAAGTTTTTGAAATAAACTTAAAATCGGCAAAACTATTCAACCCCCCTTCTAGTTTTCCACAGATCCGTGTAAAGTGGTGGTTAAATCTTTTTCAAGAAGAATGTATGCGTGAAAAGCTCCTTCTAATCTTATGTATCTTCTTCTTAATAAATTAAACATACACATTTGAAGAAAACAAACGAAACCTTCGCGTAAAATCGGCGGTAATAATATATATAAGACTCTACTAAACTAGGATATAATGCTTGTGGAATGGATGTTTACAGAATTTCTGGAAAATTAAGACCTGGAAAATTTCAAAAATTTATAAGTAGCTCAGAAAACGAGAAAAAAGCAATCTGTTGTTTTTACTCCTTCCTGAAGCCGTCAGGTTGCGATCCTGACGCCGTCAGGTTATCCTGACAAAAACTGGTCTGCGATTTTCTGGAAAAAATTCTGGAAAATTTACATCTTTAGAATCTGGAAAAATTTCTGCAAAACATCCATTATGACTCGATACAAGCATTTGACTCGAACAAACACACATATATATCTTTTAAGTAATTGTTATTCTCATATTTACGTTTCTTTTGAAAACGTGTGTAATCCTCCCTACACTTATCCTTTATGTAAAATACCTTTATATGCAATTAAGACGAGGTTAAAAACAAAATAAAGCATTTTTACAAATTTAAGCATGAGAATAAGCAATCAATAAAAGATATACGACACTAACAAGCAAACAATTAAGCATGGGTTGCCTCCCACGAAGCGCTTTTCTTTATTTATGAGTCTTGTAGCTAGACTCGTAGTCGTGCTCCTACGTAACTTCATTACCGTCACCTCCTTTCTCATGACGGCCTCTAGTGGTTGGTTCCATGTTGTAGAAGTGCCCTATGATACACCTCTCTAAGAGTTCGTCCTCTCCCCACTCATTTCTATATTCCGGTCCTAAGTTCAAGCAATCCTTATAGAATCCGAAAATCTTAGCCATAACATAATCTACTCCTTTTTCCTTATCCTCATTATTCCTATAATAGACCGACAGTTTAAGTTCCTTTTCATCATTAGAGAGTGATGAAAACTTCTCAATCTTAAACGGCATTTGGTAAGCTATGTCGTCGGTCTCATCCTTGAATCACACTATTCCTAATGAGGGATCATAAGTCATCCCGGTGTTTTCTATAAAAGGTTTTCCTATAATAACATGGGACAAGCTAGGATCTATGGCCGTGCTAATATCATCCACAATTATGAAGTCCGTAGGAAACGCGAAACTACCTACATAAACGGGCAATCCCTTAATTCTCACAAGAAAGTTGCAACTAACACTAGGATTATCGGGGTCTTGCCTAGTTGGAATAGGCTTCTTCATTACCCAATTGTAGTAGGTGCTAGTCATTATGTTGATTGGGGACTTGCGATCAATGTAGGCCTTTGCCACGAAAAGGTGTCCTATGCAACATGGTATGTTAAGATTCCAAGGGTTTCCCAACTTGATTCTAGGGCTTTTCCTAACATACATGTGACGGAGGTCACGCACTAAGTGAGGGTGGCGAGATAGTTCTTCTTTCGTAGGAAACTTATTGAAATAGTCATTGTCTACTTCATTCACTTCCTCAGTTGTTTCATTCGTCTGTGTTTCCTTAACCTCAAGTATTATCTCATGGTTCGCTTCGTCATTTGTTTTATTAGGTTTCACTAAGGCGATGGTATTGGCGAATTGAACGTGCTTAGCTAACTTACTTGGGTCCATAATCTCTACACCGGAAGGCTCGGGAGTTGAGATAGCATTAACCTTCCTATCACTATTGGCCATGGCTTTCAAAAGGTTATCTATCTTCCTATCCATTTCGGCTTGTTGTTGGTTAAAGCGGTCCGAGAGCTTAGTTATTTAGGCTACTTGGGATGCGACTAGGTTTTGCAACATCCCTTCAATGTTTTGTTGGTTAGGACCGTGAGATGGGGGCCATGAGAAATCATTGGAAGTGAATTCTTTGGTTTGCCCCCAATAGAAGTCGGGCTTGCTCTTCTAAGCTTCTTGGGTATCGTTGAAATTCCTAGGTTCGGGTGTTGTAGGGAATCTTCCTCCCGTTCCATTAATACGCGAGGATGCGTAGTCAACGGAAGCATGTTCGGGGAATCGGGTGCAAGTGCGCGTGTTATGGGGATCACTACACGGCTCACACGAGGAAGAAACTTTGTTCACATGGCGTGAAGACTTAGGATTTTCGTAGGAACTCATTAGGAATTTAACTTGATCTTCAAGTTCGATCATCCTACGGTCAGAAGATTGTGAGTCAATTGGAGGCAAGGAGATTGCCTTTACGGTTTTGGGCAACTCACGGGGGTCATTCCAACTTTCGTTGTCATGGAGAGCAAGGTCCTCTATTATACCCCATGATTCTTCCGCGGTGAGATCATTAAGTTTTCCACCGGCCGCTTGGTCAATGGATCGCTTAGTGGGGAAGTTGACATGATCATAGAAAAGTTGGACTTGGAGTCAAATATCAATGCCATGATGAGGGAATTTATGAAGTAAGTCCTTGAATCGAGTCCATGCTTCGTAGAGAGATTCACCTTGACGTTGTTGGAACATCAAGATGTCATTCCTAAGCTTAGTGGTTCTCCCCGGTGGGAAAAATTGAGCAAGGAAGCGAGAGGTGAGATCATCCCAACTTGAGATGCAGCTGGCGGGAAGTCACTCAAGCCAATTACTAGCTTGGTCCCGTAGAGAGAATTGGAAGAGACGCAGGCGCGTGGTCTCCCGAGTAGTAGCATCAAGGTCGATGGAATCGACAATTTTGAGTAAATCCCTTAGATGCTGATTTGGATCTTCGGAACGACGTCCATGGAATGCACATCCGTTTTGCACCAACCGGATGGTGTCGGATCGCAAGGCCGTAGTGTGGGCTTGGTCGGGAAGCTCAATGGTGTTTCTATAGCCTAGGTGGCTTGGTCTCGAGTATTCACCAAGAGTACGGGATCTTGGCGGGTCATTTGGTGGTAGGTTGATGAATGGTGGTTGGTTATCACCTTCCATGATGAAAAGTGATGGGATTACGAACAAAGGTCACGAAGAAGGGGGATAGACTACGAGGAAGCTAAAAATGAGAAAAATTTACTTGATAGGAATCAAGCAAAGAAACCTAAACGAGGTGGACTACTAACTAGCTATTTTATTCCCCGGCAGCGGCGCCAAAAACTTGATAACGCTACACGCATCGTTCGGGGTCAAAGGAACTTCCTTTTCTTCGAGCAAGTTTTATAACACCCTAGGCAGTGAACCTAATCGTTGTAGTGTAGTATTAGGGTAAGCCACGGGCATTGATATCGTTCTCTAGGGGAATAGGAATGCTAGTAAGAAGTTACTACGCTAAGGTTGGGGTTGAGGAAGATTATTTTTTCTCTTTTTATGTTTTTTTAGGAATTAGAAAGGTACGAATCTCGGGGTTTGCATTTGGGGGTTGGTATTTCTACCGATTACTCTACTTGTCTAATTATCTAATCTAAGGTGTATGTAGTCTATGTCTAATTATTGTGTGCTCGTATGATAGTTTAAATATGTGTTTACTTAGGTTTTAGTACTCCTTAATTATCTTCTATTGATGGTTGAATTGTCACGTCCTTATTCTTAATCGCGTTGTGTGTCTAAAGTCGTAGGGTATGCGTTTATCCCTAACTCTTTGAACCTACCAAAGGGTCTCGTCTACAAAATCTCTAGGAATTATAAACTCTAACTCTAAGGTACTCTTTGTATGGTTTATCCTACAACTACTCTAGGTGTTATAGCCTAAGGTTCACAAAGATTAATCAAACATTAACTACACAACGAATGACCTATCGCATTACTAAATCATTAACAATTAAGATATGAGACAACCAATCAATATTCAATAATCAAGTTTCATATTCCCTAAGCAAACACACAAGTAAATTAGCCGGACATGGAGAACATGCAAGCATACACACAAATAATTAAAGACATAATTGAATTAATGAAGTAAAGCACTTATCTTGTGGTAAGATAGGGTTTGGAACCCTAAAATACTGTGTAGAAAACTAGAAGGGGGGTTGAATAGTTTACCGATTAAAAACTTTGTTTTGAAACTTATTGAAAGATCAATTGATATTGATCTTTAGTATGTTAATGAAATATGCAAGCAATATGTAATAAGTAAATAAGGAAAGAAATGATCAAACCACAACAAGTTGTTTATAGTGGTTCGGCCTACAAGGACTCTTTTTCCTTGCCCTACTCCACTCCCCGAGTCTCACACTCGAGAGTTTAACTTCACTAGTCAACAAGCTCCTTTCACCGGCGGAGAAAACCTTTACACTTCGCTTACACTATTTCCGACACTAAGCTAGATGTCGAGTTCTTTCCAAGGGTACAACTACTCCCACACACAATGTATTTTGAGGACTAAAATACTAACCACTCACACTCACAAGATTATGATGGTTTGATACAACAATGAAGTATGGATCAACACTAGATCATACAACACTAAACAAACAAGACTTCCAACTTCTCGTTGAAGCTTGAATAAGACTTGATCTTCTTTGCTACAAAAGAGATCACTAATATGATATGAAACTGAGTTAGAAAGGTTAGAGAGAAGATATGTATGAGAGTATGTTAGAAAGGGATGAGAAACTACTTGGCTTGGCATTGCTATTTATAGCCAAATTGGACAGGAGCGTCCACGGACGGCGGACCCCTTAAAAGGGTTCCGCCCGTGTACCAATTTGGTACCGCCAGTCTGACAGTCAAGATATCAAATCTTGCCTAAAGTCAACTCTATCTAAGTGAGATTGTGCAAGATATGAAGAGTACAAATCTTCACAAAATATCTAATGAAATCTTCCAATGATTTCCATGATGTAATACATGATGTCAAATGTTGTATTACTATTTATAGAAATATGCAAATGCTTAAGTAGTGTTTGGTTTTAAGAACCTAACACATTCTACAAACTACTATCATACATAATGATTAGAGTCATATCAAGATGTTACTAATCATAAATGTAAATACTTGAATGATGAATATATTGTTTGAGAAAGCTTGTTTTAATATCTAATAAACTTGACAAGCTTTAAGCTTTTATAAATTAAATTTACTTTTGTCGTTAACAAAACTTAGGCAAAGATCAAAAATATAAATAACGTTTAATGACGATATTTGTATTAACATACTGTACTAGACAGCCTTAGTTTGGTTTAGGTTTTTACTCCAAAAGACTACACACTGAAAACTGAAAAATTCGGATTCTATATATAAGATTACAATCGCGACGGCGTCACCTTATGATTTGTGACGCCGTCGGGTCGCCGTCATTAGGGTTTCGTCTTGGCCACGTTAGTCTTGCGACGGCGTCACCTTATGCTTGTGGCGCCGTCCCCTTCAGTCTCTGACGCCTTCTGGATCAAATCTAGGCCGTCTGAGTTGCGACGGCCTACTCTTTTAAAGCCTGACACCGTCACTTGAATATAAGCAATTTGGCTACTGTCCCGTCGCAGAAGTGCTCCGACGGCGTCGCAATTAACACCTGACGCCGTCCCCTTGTATTTCAGCAGCTTGAGTGTCTCGATTCTTGACTTTGGCCATTTTCTTCGTGTATCCGCGCCTTTTCGTCCAAATAAGTGCCATTCCAGCAATTTGCCTTCAAGAGACCTAAAAAGTGAAAAGGAACGATATTAAGTAATAACGGATACAAAAGTGATCAAATAAGGGCTTAAACGACCCCTCAAAAAGGTACATTTTAAAACCTTATCAATTACCCTGCAACCATTAAGATTTATAGGTGTGAGATGGTTTGCTAAAGAAATGTATGTGTTATTTATAGGTGTGAGATGTAGTATTGAGATCATTATTTGTTGTAAGTGCAGAGATGGTTCATATACTCAAAACCGTAGCAACAATTCATATTCCGCATTAATTTGATCACACATGAATGTTGTAAACCTGAATTTAATACTCGATGTTGGCTTCAACTATGTTGTACCGTACTTTCATTTGTGCACTATGCCTCTTGCACATTAAATTAAGCACTTTAATCTTTAGATAGTATAGATAGATAGATATATTGGTGTGCAATGCATTGGTTGTACCGTATTTTGATTAGTGCACAAATCCTCTCCCACTTTAAACCATTCATGAAAAAAATTGTATTTATTGGTGTGCAATGCATGTGTTGTACCGTACTTGATTTTCTGCACAAACGCTCTTGCACATTAAATTAAGGAGTTCAACTTTTATATATAATAGATAGTTACAGATTTTAGACGCACTAAAAAATTAGACATATCTCCCATTTATTTCTATTTCCTTATTTGCAATATGTTGCTACAATTTCTTCTCACTTTTCTCAGCTCAATAATTCTTTTCACTAAACCGAATCCGTTAGTTGTGGTGTCACCTATATAAATGCTTGTTTACGTTTTATCAGCTTGAGCATCTTAGACTTAATGTGTAGTGTGGGAACAGGTAATATCGTTGATATAAACTTGCAATTAATTGCGAAAATGAGAATAACTATGATGAGCAAGATCTACATGTTATTATTAGTTTCAGTGTTGACTTGTTATTCATTTCATAACACACATTCAAAGTTAAAATTAAAATAAAATTGCCTAATGCATTGTAGAGGCGTGACCATAACTTGGTGATGGTGGGGGGGGGGGGGGGTGTTTTAGATCTGTGATGCATCGTCAAAGATCCGACCAGATCTGTGATGCATCGATTGTTTGCCAACACCCATGTTGATTTTTTGTTAGTGTTGATTGTTTGGTGATGGTGAGTGATGATGATTTTTTGTTTTAGATCTGTAATGCATCGATTGTTCGTTTGGTGATGGCAAGTGAGTGATTAAAGGAAGGAAGATAGCACACAATGAAAGCTCCAACAACATCAATGGTAGCTAGAGTGTTGGTGTTTCCAAGACTGAAATGGGCCATTCCCTAATAATATATAGCATCAATTTGTAGAGATACAATTATTTTGTTTTAATAAGCGAAGAATTTGCAAACACAATTAAATCGTCAGAAATATGAGTGATGCGTGATTTTTTTAAGCGAAGAAATTATTTTGTTTTAATAAGCGAAGAATCTGTGATGCGTGATTATTATTATTTTATTTATTTTTTAATTTTTTTAAATCGTGGTTTATTGAATGTGTGGATGAAACAAGTAATTTTTGTGGTTGAGCAGTTGTGGTCGAGCAGTTGAGCAGTGGTGGTCGAGCAGATGAGCACCGGTGGTGGTGGTGGTGGTTATGGATTGGTAAGGTGGTGAGGTAGGTGGATGAAGTTAGGTGAGGGTATGTGAGATAATTAATAAAGAAAGATAATAAAGGTAAATTTGTCATTTAAGTTAAAAGCAAAAAATATCTTCACCTAACATTTGTACTTGTAAGGACACATGTCATAAAAATAATTGAGTCGAGCAGTTGAGCATGGCCAAAATGAGAAAGGATGCTAAAAGTGACTAAATAATTGACAAACCTTGAATTTTTGGCCTCTTTTGATAATTTTCTTTAAATAAAAACTTACCTTATAGAATAGGTTAACTATCATATAAGGGTGCGTTTGGTATCTTATTTGGAATCGCTATTTGTATGAATTTGATAGGAGAGATATAAGAGATTGAGGATATCATTTTCATTGTTTCTGTTTAGTAAAAAATTTGGGATATAGATATGAGAGTGGGTCCTATTAAATGAAGTAATAAAATATACTTTAAATTTTTTTATAATACGTAGTATGAAGCTTGTGGTTTGAAAGAGACATCGGGGCCCACTATTTTTATATTAATGTTTGTGGTATGAAATTTGTGAGAAAATAAATGACATACCGGGCCCACTAATCCACTAAAATGAGAATGAAAGGGATCTAATCCCAATAGTAAGGTTCTATGCATATAGAATGATAGTTTGATTGTGAAATTTTTAACCAAACAACTACAATGATAATCCATTGTGATAGATGCAATCCGATAGTGGTGTACCAAACATACCCTATATACTGATGATTGCCAATAAGTGTTACTATTATAAATAGAAAAATATATTCCTTGAAATCAACCTCAATTTGTATCCACGGATTGATGCATAGATTTAAGGCCAAATAGACTATGCATAGACAAATTTGTATGCCACATTTTGAGTCGAAGCCGTTTTGATCAGTTAGTAATCCAGCCAAAGCCACACTTAATACATTACTAAATTTGTAATCCAGAAATATGACGTTTTACTTAAAATGTAGCTATTACAAAAACAAATCGCGCAAATCTTATTGACTATATAAACTAATTAAATAATTGATTATGTCATTATCTTTGAATAGCATTAGCTTTAATTATAAACGTAGGTGGTTCAAGGCTTAACTTTCTAATCTGACATTCGACATCAAATGTTGGAACTTTATGTAACGTACCAAGGACGGAACTAGGGGTTCCCGCGAGTTCCGGGACACACATGGATTTTTTTAATGTAGTTTTAATTTTTGAAAAAAAAAATCTGTTTTTTCCAAACGCATCCAGTCATATTTGTTTCTAGTTTCGTCTCCTTGTAACGTACACAAAAGTGCTCAAAAGTTATATGATCACATGAGTAAAAGCTTTATTAAGGTTAAAAGAAAAGGTACATGTTACAAAAAGTGCTTAAAGATCATATGATCACATGAGCAAAAGCTTTATTACGGTTCCGGTCATATTTGTTTCTAGTTTCGTTCTTGTAACGTACACAAAAGTGCTTAAAGATCATATGATCACACGAGCAAAAGCTTTATTACGGTTAATAGAAAAGGTACATGTTTTAACGATTAAAAAAATAGGTAACGATAGATTTTGTTAATGTAGAAGCATAGAATATTTTATAAGGAGTATCTAGCTTACAAAAATCTTTCACACACCTATCTAAATGCGTCAAGCGTGATAAGACTTGTAAACTCACTTGATTTTTATCTCTAATCAATGTGGGGGACAACATCAAAATACAAACTTTGCTAAAGGAAACCACACGTTCTAACATGAAGCAATGACATACAATCTTAAGATTGTATCTTACTTGACATAAAATATTTGATTTCTTTTTAGACATTAAGGGCATGTTTGGTAGAAGGAAATAAGAATGAAGAAATAGAAATGAATCAAAATTATTTTGTTTGGTATGTTAGAGATATAAAAAAGGTGGAGATTTGTGGAGAATTGGTAGTGCAATTGTTTAACTTTCATTTCCACTACTTTTAGTTGGGAAATGAGATAAATGAGAGTATTTTGTAAAAAAATTATTTTTTAAAAAAATTTAAAAATAATAATTATTTTTTTTTATTTAAAAATAATTATTTTTTTTAAAATAATTTAAAATTTTAAAAACCATTATTTTATTAAAAATATAATTTAAAAAAATTAAAGAAAGTAAATAAATTTTTAAAAAATAAATTTAAAAAAAAATATTTTTTTTAAATAAGATTTAAAAAAAAATGATATTTTAAAAATAAAAATAAAAATAATTTAAATAATCTTTTAGAATTGTTATTTAGAAAAAATAATTAAAAAAAAATCAACTAACAAATAAATGTGAGTCTCATATCACAAAATGTTATTTAATTTTTTTTTCCATTTCTCGGGTCAAGTATATCTTGTTACCAAACATTAGAATTGAACAAAATTCTCTACTGATTTCTATTCTCTAAATTTCTATTTTCTGCTTTATTTCATTTATTTGAAATTCTCTCTACCAAACATGCCTAAATGAAGAACGACCTTATAAAAATGATACTTGATTTCTCTTTTTAAAAATATTAATTTTTGCATCTATCACCTTCATATAAGTTTGTAATGATAGAACTTCATCATCATTTATTATTAATCGCATCTTCATATAAGTTTAGAAACCGATTTGATTTTCTTTTGAAAGTAAAGAAGAACGACTATCCCAAAAAGGTATTTCATTTCTCTATTAAAAAATGAAAGTTAGCCGAAAGATTTGTGCTGTGAATGCTACCAAGTATCATAATTTTGCGATGCTTGAATTTCATGATCGTTTGTTAATAATCGTGTCTTTATACTAAGTGCTAATAGCATCTTCAATAGTGTGGACGCAAAAGCATTAAACGATTTAGATGAATCATTTGATTTCCTTATGATCAAATAAAGAAAATACTAGGCAGGGTTTTCTAGTTGCAGAAGGCTTGTGACTATCATTGCTAAGTATGTGAAAGGTCTCAATTTCAATTCATGTTAGATGAAAACAAATCGAAACTGTCAACACATATCTCCAAAATATGGAGTACTTTACCCGATTTGTTTCGGTGTGGTGCTAGGTTCAAACTCGTGGATTAGTCGATCAAAAAACCAAAAGATGACTAACAAAAAAAAATGGTTATTTGATTTCTTACTTAAAAAAATAGCATGTAAGGATACGTGTGAATCATTTCTTTTTTATCATAACTACCCTCACAAACCTTTAACATGCTACCAATCACTTGAAGTGTTGCGAGATATATAACAAGCTTTCATTTTTATCCCTTATCGATACGGGGTAACATTAAAACACAAACTTTAACATACTAGTCAGGTTGTTCTAGTTGCAGAAGGCTTGTGACTATCATTGCTAACTATGTGAGAGGTCTCAATTTCAATTCATGTTAGATGAAAACAACTCGAAACTATCAACACATATCTCCAAAAAATGGAGAACTTTACCCGATTTGTTTCGGTATGGTGCTAGGTTCAAACTCGTGGATTAGTCGACCAAAAAACCGAAGATGATTACCAAAAAAAAATGGTTATTTGATTTCTTACTTAAAAAAAATAGCATGTAAGAATCGTGTGAATCATTTCTTTTTTTTTTCATAACTACCCTCACAAACCTTTAACATGCTACCAACCACTTGAAGTGTTGCGATACATATAAACCAACTTTCATCTTTATCCTTTACCGATGCGGGGCAGCATTAAAACGCAAACTTTCTTAAGTGATACTGCACGTTCCAACATGAAGCAATGACACAAAATCTTGAGGTTGGATCTTACCATCAATTTAATCGTGAAACTTGACGACGAAGATAACGCAAACACAAATAATTGAACAAACTCTTGAAACTGGAACTTCCAACATGAAGCAATGGATGTCAAATTTTAACAAAATTTTCTTTCTTTCATAACAACGTTCGAAGATATTTTGAAACTTACAACTCCAAAACTTTACCACAACTTTATCCATTATCTTCATGGTATCCATCTCATTGTACTTTTTTTTTTCTTTTCTGAATTTTGAATTATACGATATGACAATAAAACGATAGATAAGATGATGTTTAATGTCTATCATAATATGTGAGCATGATAAAATTCTTTCATTTGATCATTAATCAATTTTCTCTCCACAAAATATTTAGCTGCACGTAGTGGTCTTAGGAGATATAATCTTTTTTTAGCCCCTCTAGAGCTACATTGAGCTATCCAACAAAATGTTGGTTACATAGAAATATTCACCAAACTAAGATATAAGCTTTATATATTTTGTTTTTTGTACATTTTACACATTATCATAGATGATTAGAAATGTTGTACATGTAGCAAAACCGGCTCTAGTGAACATGAATGGACTTATTAATTTGACAGCATACTACGTACATCTTTTCGTTATCCTTTCGTGGTAATAGTTTGTCATCAAAGTATCAAAACTTTTTTTCATAATCAAAGTATCAAAACTTTTTTAAGGTATTTGGTCTCCTTAAATTAATCAAATATCAAAACTTTTTGAAAGTATTTGGTCTCCTTTAAAAAAATATGATCTTAAATACTTTCTATTGTAAAGCTAGGAACCAATGTTTATTTTTTTCATAACCGCTTCACAAAACCCATAAATTCACTTTCAAACCTTTGATGTGTAATAAGAGTTATAAACCTAATTTAAAATTTATCCCTCACCAATGTGGGACAACATCAAAACACAAACTTTGTTAATTGAAGACTACAAGTTCCAAGTATCAATATAATAGGTTTACACCCTTTTAGTATTAGTTATACGATTTAGGATAAAATGAAAAATATAATTAAGATAAGAAGAATGATGCCAAATGGAGGACCTGGAGTGTATGGTAACTAAAGAAGAGGTTAAAAGGGCAGTTTGGGATTGTGGGACGGACAAATCTCGTGGTCCGGATGGATTCACATTTGGTTTTTATCGTCATTTTTGGGCGATGATCGAGAATGATGTGTTTGAAGCTGTTAAATATTTTTTCACCTATGATGATATCCCCGCTGGATGTAATGTTGTGTTTATTGCTTTGATCCCGAAAATCCCTAATGCTAATTTGGTTAAAGACTTTAGACCAATTAGTCTTATTGGTAGTATATATAAAATTATTGCTAAAATCCTTGCGAATCGGCTGGTTGGGGTTTTAGAAAACATTGTTAATGAGGTGCAATCAGCATTTATTGCGGAAAGACACATTTTAGATGGGCCATTTATCCTAAATGAGGTTTTACATTGGTGTAAAACTAAGAAGAAACAAGCGATGTTTTTTAAAGTCGATTTCGAAAAAGCTTATGATTCGGTCAGTTGGGATTTTTTGGATGATGTCTTAAATAAATTTGGTTTTGGTAATAAATGGCGTACGTGGATTCAGAGTTGCCTGCGATCATCGAGAGGCTCCATTCTTATCAACGGTAGTCCTACGGAAGAATTTCAATTCTTCAAAGGCCTTAAGCAAGGTGATCCGCTTTCTCCTTTCTTATTTATTTTAGTTATGGAGAGTCTCCACCTTTCGTTTCAGCGCATGGTTGATGCGGGTTTGTTCATTGGAATTAATCTTAGTTCTTTGTTAAATCTTTCGCATTTGTTTTATGCGAACGATGATATGTTCGTTGGTCAATGGTGTGATGCTAATATCGACACTCTTGCCCACATTTTGGAATGTTTTTACCAAGTTTCTGGAATGAGAATTAACATGAGTAAAAGTAGGATTTTGGGTGTTCTGGTGGAAGAGTCGAAGGTTAAGAATGCGGCAGCTAAGCTTGGTTGTTTGATTCTTAAAACTCCTTTTTTATACTTGGGCACGAAGGTTGGAGGATCGATGTCGCGGGTTCTAGCTTGGAAAGTGGTTGTTGATAAGGTAATGTCTAGATTGTCTAGATGGAAAATGAAAACATTATCTATAGGTGGTCGGTTGACATTTGTTAAGTCGGTTTTAGGATCGATGCCAATATTTCATATGTCTATTTTTAAAGTTCCCTCGACTGTTCTTAAAACTCTTGAATCTATTCGAAGCCATTTCTTTAACGGCAATGAGTTTAGAAGTAACAAGATTTCATGGGTTAAGTGGAGTAATGTATTGATGGCAAAAGAAAAGGGGGGCTTGGTGTCTTCAGTTTGTTCGGTCTTAATAGAGGTCTAATGCTAAAGTAGATTTGGAGATTTTATTCTCGGAAGTCGTCTTTATGGACAAGGGTTATCAAAGCTATTCACGGGGATGATGGGAGTGTTGGAAAGAATAAGTTTGTTGGTGTTCGATCTTGTTGGATGAACATTGTTCATGAATCTAAGGAGTTGGAAAACCTTGGGGTTTATATTTTCGATTATATTCGGCTTAAAGTGGGTAATGGGGAATCGACGCTGTTTTGGGAGGAGAAGTGGATAGACGATTTAGTGTTGAAAGATATTTTCCCACGTCTATATAGCTTAGAAACAAATAAAAAGGCGATAGTTAGCGTGAAAATGATGGCCGCTGGGTTGGATTACTCTTTTCGTCGTAAAGCAAGAGGAGGTGCGGAACAGTTTCAATTTGATGCATTAGTGGAATTGATTAATACTGTGTCTTTGGTTCCAATGGATGATAGATATGTCTGGTCTTTGGAGAGTTCGGGTGAATTTCGGTGGCGTCCTTACGGAAGGTGATCGACGGGAAACGTTTTCCGGGTGGTATCTCTGGGACTCGATGGGTCAATTTAGTGCCAATTAATGTGAATGTCTTAGCTTGGAAAATTAAAACGGACGCTATTCCTACGAGATTTAACATTTCCCGTCGAGGTATCACTATCGATTCGTTAACGTGCCCTATATGTGACTGTGGAGTCGAATCTACAAGTCATTTGTTTTTTGAATGTAGTATGGCCAGACAGTTGGCTCGAAAGGTGTCTAGATGGTGGAATGTTGGGTATGCGGATGTCAATTCATATGACGAATGGTTAAAATGGATAGTTTCTTTGAGGCTTACTGGTAAATCCAAATTGATGATCGAAGGCGTGTTTTATGTTATGTGGTGGTTGATTTGGTCATATCGTAACAAGCTGCTTTTCTAAGATAAACCTCCTCAGAAGGCGTCAATTTTTGATAACATTGTTTCGAACTCGTTTTATTGGTGTAAGTTTAGATGTAAAGCCTCGTTTAGTTGAAACGATTGGCTCAAAAATCCTAATCTTGTTTTGATGTAAGTCTAGCTCCTTGCTAGTGTTTGCTTGAATAAAATTGCCGTTCTAAAAAAAATAAACAATAGATACGTGCACTAAAAAAATAGATACATCTCCCTATTTTTTCTATCTCCTATTTGCAATATGTTGCTGCAATTTTTTCTTACTATTCTTTTTTTTTTATTAGAAAGACAACATATTTTAGAGAATCTCGAAAGAAAATAAAATACAATACAAGACGCCCCACCTCGATTAACAAGATAATTAAGGAGAATGGGGCCCAAAAGGAAATAAACTTTGAAGTACATAACAACTACAAGTCCTACCATTGCACTACACAGAGACTGACACGAAGACTAAAATACTAACAAACTCACTCTTCTTATAATAATAATTCTTTTCACTAAATCGATTCCCTTTGTTGTGGTGTCACCTATATAAATGTTTGTTTACATTTTATCAGCTTGAGCGTCGTAAGGTCGTGTTTGTTTTTTAAAAAAGAGGCTCTTAAAAGCCTCCGAATCTGAACTGTTTTTTTTCCTCGTTAAGACGCGGTCAGAGGCAGTAAGATCTTAATGGTCTAGACTTGAGAGGGGTGTCTTAATGCCTCTTGTTGACAAAAAAAAAAAAAAAAAAAAAAAAAAAAAAAAAAAAAAAAAAAAAAAAAAAATTAGTACGAGCAAGCAAATGTGCGGTTCAAATGTGATTTTTTTTACCCGTTCAGATGCGGTCAGATTCAGACATTTACGCTTCAGATTCAGATTCAAATGTGCGGTTCAGATTCAGATTTAGAGCCTTTTAAAAAACAAACATCACCTTACTGTGTAGTTTGGGAACAGGTAATATCGTTGATATAATTTCTCAATTAATTGAGAAAATGGGAATAACTATAACGAGAAAGATCTACATGTCAACTCATTATCTCTTTCAATGGCGGCTCGTGGTTAGTTTCACAACACGCATTTAAAGTTAAAAATAAGGTAAGATGGGCTAATGCATTCTTAGATTTTTCTATTTATCTTTTTTTAAAACTGAAACTAACTATTTCACAATATATAACCACAAACTATCTCACATGTTTTAATCAGAACTTGAGTCAACAATCATTTGATTAGGGAGTTTATCACACAACAAGGGTTACATTGGGACACTAGCCTTTTGGTGTTCTTGTGCAAATTTAACAAAGTATGGTCTTTACAGATTTAGAAATTACTCAATTGCGAATAAATGCACAAGACCTTAAATTTTGTAATTCTATTATGTATGCACTTTGTGGTGAATGTAATGTTTTCTTTGCATTTTTATTTAAACAAATAATAAAGACTGAATTCATAAAGTATTTTGTTTCATTGATGATATATTATTTTAATTATATTTAATACCTTCTTTTTATTTTTTTAAAGGTGCACTGCAATATTTTTTTGTATTGTATAGCTACTCACAGAAACTTTTCTCTTTTTCTATTAAAAATAAATAAATAATTTTTTTAAGGCATCTATTTTTTTTCCCAAAAATAAAAAGCAATGTAGCAAGAGTTGTGTATGTTTGGGGTAACTCTTTTTATAAAAAACATACACATATCTTTAACACAACTTGAGAGGTTAGAAGTGTAATGAGAATTATAAAGGCACTTTAAGTTTTATCAACGACCGATGTGGGACAACATTAAAACAAATTGAAAATTTTTTAGCATTAAGAAATGACATAAAATCTTGAGTTTGGATCTTACTATCACTTAAATCGTGAAACTTGGCAACTGTTATAACATAAGAGTTATGAAATTAAACAAACAAATACAAAACATAAACTCTTAGCCACAAAATTGTAACAAATATATTTTTTTCTTTCATGGTATCCGCCTCTTTTTATTCTTTCTCTTTCTTTACTTAATATAATATATTTGAGAATAAAACTATGGATATATGACGATGTTTGATGACTATCATAATATGTGAAAACGGTAGCATGATAAAACTGTATCATTCAATCATTTATCAACTTCATTTCTCACAATTTTTTTATCAACTAGTCATGGTCTTAGTAGATGAAGCTCAAAACAATCCTTTTTTTAACCCGTCTAAAGCTTCATTCAAGTGTCCAACAAAATGTTGGTTCACATAATATAAAGTCAAGTAGTATCATTTTAATAAGGTATTAAAAAAGGATAAATATGTACAACATTTATCACATGAAAAATACTTATTGACTGTTTATTTGGCATCTAAGCTTACTTCACAATTTAAACATTTCTTCATTCGCCGAATATTTTGTCTAAAACATCAAAATCAGATTTTGGAGTGTAAGTTTCGAATAGTTCCGATTCATCTTTTAACCAAGGTAACGTTTCTTGAGTTTCCGCATTTTTCATCGTCATTCTTGGAACATTTTGGAGTAATTTTGGGATGTTGGAACTACATGATCATGTGTTTAAATTGCATCTTATATCTTTGTCTAAAGCTTGAGTTATGTTTAATAAGCATCGAGTGTGTTACGAAATCGTTCAAGAAGTCTGGATAAGCGGTTGATTATGATGAGCTATCAGTTCAACTTTGTGAACACACATTCAAAATGTTGGTTTACATAATACAACGTCAAGTAGTATCATTTTAATAAGGTATTAAAAAAGGATAAATTTGTACAATATATATCACATGAAAAAATACTTATTGACCGTTTATTTGCCATCTAAGCTTACTCCACAATTTAAAATTTTCTTCATTTGATGGAAATATTTTGTCTAAACATCACAATCAGATTTTGGAGTACTGTCAGTTTCGAATAGTTCCGGTTCACCTTTAAAACCAAGGTAACGTCTCTTCCAGTTTCCGCATTTTTCATTCTTGCCAAAACTAAACATACACAAGTGGAATGCATTTTTCATTCTTGAAAAATCAAAGTGGAATGCATGTTTAGTTTCGAATAGTTCCGGAATGCATGTTTAGTTTTGAAACTATCACCTTTAAAAATCAAAATTAAAAATTTTACGGAAGTTTTTACTATTGTACATGCAACAACAATTATAGCTACAACAGTAAAACCTTTAGCAAAATATTCTTGCCAAAACAAGCGTAAAGAGGCTTATAAAGTCGTTTTTATTTTTAACCTTATTCGATGTGGGACAACATTAAAACACAAGCTTTGTTAAATGAGACCACAAGTACCAACAAGAAGTAATTACACAAAATACTGATGATGTATCATACTATCAATGAAATCTTAAAACTTGACAACTGATATAATACAAGAGCCATGAAAACATACACAAACAATTGTACTAAACATAAACTCTTAGTCTCAAATGCTTGGACTAAAAGGGCGAGTCAAACCATTTGAGTTGACTCAACCGTGGTTTTAGTTGACCGATAAAGCTGAAAAGAAACATATGTCGGGATATAATCACAAAACGACATTTGTTGGTGCCAAAATCAAGTCGGAAACAGTCATGGGGATAAATTTGAGCTAAAGACTCGCCATTCCCGGGTAACGTGAATAGGGAAAAACGTTGTTATACATTTTCGTTTTGCATAATGTGTTTTGGTTAAATCAAATAAACCTGCATTTATTTGGAATTTGCAGAATCAAATATATAGCTGAAAATTTAGTAATTTATTATGTAATGACATGCATATTGATATAACTCTAAAGGTGAAGATCGGTGTGATCACCCTGGTCCCATGCATTCTATGGATGTCAATCGGACCCTCCCCTAAGGACCTGGCCCCAAGCAATGAGTACATGTCCCAGTGACTGTACTTATCAGGAGGTGTGTTGGATATAACTTTTCACATACACATCAAACCATAACACAAAGTAGCATATAGATGGAATTCTAGAGAGAGAAAGTTAGAGGTTTAGGGAACTTAGTGAGAGAAAGTGAAAGATATTATTATGAGCTCCAACTCTCTACCTTGGAAGGTAGAGAGTATTTATAGTCTTACATAAATCGCCACACATCGGGCTGTGGATCAGGCATACAGTGGGTAAAGACCCGTCCGTCCTCCACGGTGTTGCTAAACTAAATACTACTTAACTTAAAAATAACTACGACTACGAGCTTTCTAACGATTACATATACTTGAGGTGACCGATTCTTTAATACCTGGAATTTCTAATTCCTAACAATCTCCCCCTAAGGGAGGTCACCTCAATCATGTACCAAAATTACATTGAATACAAATAGATATTACATTAAAAAAATTGATCTTGCATTCTTGATGTAGTCCTTTGTTCCTAAGCTAGTAGTCATTGATTCATCACATTGCATGTTTGGTTACTTCAAGTGGAGGTCTTTTACTGATCCACGTGATAATAAATAAGAGCCAGCTTTTGAGATCATCAGCTATCAAGAATCTCTGAGACATCCATTGTGGTGTTGTGACTTTAGGACCGACATGCTCACATTCTGGATCATGATATCTTCTCATCAGAGTTGCGGAAGCTTTAGTTGATTCATGATATTGGCAGCAGCGTAGCAGAAGCATGGAGTGAAAATATCAGAGTCATTGATGCACTAATCATGATTTCTTTAGAGATGAATGTGTTAAGTGAGCATGCGGCTATGGATTGACCGCTTCATTCTGATCAGCTGCATACATCGGGTGTACCTGCATACAACAGTTAGCAATAAATCGCACGAAAGTGTCTTTGATCACTTTCGTTGAATTGAGGTACACGGCCCACGGTTCCCCGTTGATCAGTACAAGTACTGCCTGTGATCAGGTATAATTCCGAAGAATTTCCTTGACAGGGTTTCGCAGCTGCTCTAGCTGTTCTCAAACCGGAACGTCTCAAAGAAGACAACACGGAGTGAGTGAACCAACGAATTTAAGTCCACTGATTGATGAAAAGATATTTGAAAAACAATCGTGTATTGCTCAATAGAAATTGTTTTTGCAATACAGCGAAGGTTTTAATGAAAATCAATTATCAATCATAAAACACCTTTTGATTTGAAATATCCGTACACGGTCGATGTGCTAAAGAAAAGAGTTGTTAAGCACAAAGACCGGTTTTTCAAAGGTATCCGTCAATCCATAACCTGAACCAGGATTGATTCAAGAGATTGAATCGCCCCATTGTTTCTGTTCAGTTGTCACATGGTTGATCTATATAATAGATCTCACATGCCACCTACCAGGAGCTTGTTTGATGTTGGCTCCAGAAGGCTTTCCATCTTCATAGTGAATATGTATACACATCACTCAGATGTTCTGGTAATACCACAAGGATAATGCGTAGGACTCAAGATATAATCTCTCTTTCCACATAGTGTGAAACAGAGAGTCTTCATTGAAAGTGTCCTAATGAGATTTAATGATGATCTCGTGGCTCTAGACTCAATATGTGCATATTTGTATCCTGTGCCGGAGACTAGGGAGAGGGTCTCCTTCTTCAATATCAACAATCTCTAAGAGAAAGTCGATAGATAATGTCGGTTCCCCGTGAGAATGAAACAAGTCCTTTTAAGAGGAACTTGAGTGGTTTGGAAAGTTGAAGTGCAGTGCGTCACTGGGTCCATGACGTCTTGTCTTCAATACCGATGTTACCATCAGTAGCATATGAATTGAACCCGGTTTCTGCCCTAAGGTTGAATAAATGGAGGGCTATTTGTTTTCACCCTTTTCTCATTCAATTCTTTTTAATTCTTCAACCCCTTCAGTGCTTACTGAGACTTCATTGCAAGAACCTTGTTGGGTTTGTTCCAGTACTTGCTCTGTCTCAGTCCGCACACTTCCCATATCTCACTTTTCTCCTTTTATCATCATACCTAAAGACTTCTACACTAACTAGTGGACTGTCCCTGGGTAGATCCCTCCGGTTCTGGCGGATCATGGAAACCAATACCTAACCTTATCATCCTTATATCACCGTACATAACGTAAAGTTGGTCGGTCTATTTGGTATTGTTCATCTGCCATTGGAACCAATTGAAAACCATTTGAAAATTAATTCAGATACTTGTGATATATTATCAAAGCATTTTGTACCTGAATTGTTTTTGATATTTTTAGAACAGGTGCTCCCCCTCAACATGTGCATCAAATGTTGGAAATCGTTTTGCACACGGAGGCAAGAGGAAGAATTTTACTTCTTTGATTACCATTTTTCTAAAAGATATCACCATCACTTCCTTGATCAAATCAAGTAGATAAAGCATTTTCAGGAAGGATGAGGTTTCCATAAATTTGCTCCCCCTCAATATGTGCCTCGAGGTTTGAAAAGAGTTTTGCACATACTAGAGGGAACCTGCACATTGAGATAAATGATCACGTTTCAAATCACAGGTTTAAGATAGATGCTCCCCCTCAACATGTGCAATGAAAATTTGAAATCGTTTGTCACATGTGGGAAGGATAGCATGTACATCCTTATAAAACCATTTACCGAATAATCAGTTTAAATCCAATTTAAATCACACATTCTCCCCCGATCACAATTATCAAATCATTTGAGATTTGTGATCTCTTATGGATTTAAATTGATTTTGAAAGCTTTTAAGGAGAATTGTGACTTGTTTATGAAAGCGTTTTAACTGATACGGATCGGATTTTAAGACTTTAAACTCCATTGATAAAACATGCATGTACATCTTTTTGAAAAACATTTTAATGCCAAATAACTTTTTAATTTAATTGAAATCATTCTCCCCCTCAATCAATGACACAGGTTGTTGATTGAGAGATAGAGATTTTGACAAATAAGTCCTGATGATTATCAAAAAATAGAGACCGAGTTATTTTTCAAAGCATTTAGTTTTCAGCAGATGAAAGTTTATAGAATCAGAGCGTGGAATTTTGAAAACATGATAAAACATGGCTCTGTTCTTACTTTTAAAACCGGGTTATTGCCTGAAAAATGACAATAAACCATTTTTTTCTCTTTCTCTCAAAATTTTTTATTTTTTTTTTATTTTTTTTTATTATTATTTTTTTTTTAATTCGAACAACATCTAAAGTCCCGTGTCATTCTTTGAATGACATCACAAAGACCGTAGATATTATCGAACCGAGAAAAACATGACAAAATGACAATATTTTTTGAAGATTTTTCGAATTTTTCAGATTTTTATGGATTTTGAAAGTTTTATAATTTTCTATTTTGTTTTTCGAATAAATATTTACAAGAGATAGATGAAGATAGACCTTTACTCCTCGTCTTCCTCCTGAAGACGTTTGAGAGTGTCTGGTTGAAGGCTTTTCAAACCAAGACGTGGAAGAATAAACTCAAAACGTTCTCTTGGAAGAGCTTTGGTGAAGATGTCCGCTAACTGATATTCAGACCTCACAAAATATAGTTCCACCACACCTTTTTCCACTTGTTCCCTGATGAAATGATGTCGAATGTCGATATGCTTTGCTCTTGAGTGTTGAACGTTGTTGCATGAGAGAGCAATAGCACTTTTATTATCACAGTACAGAGGGATTTTGTTGAATTCAAAGCCATAGTCAGATAATTGAGATCTCATCCATAAGATTTGAGCACAACAAGATGACATGGCTATGTATTCAGCCTCTGTAGAGGAAATAGAAGTACTCATTTGCTTCTTTGAAGACCAGCTCACAAGCTTATCACCCAAAAACTGAGCACCTCCAGATGTACTTCGACGTGTATCTTGACAACCTGCATGATCAGCATCTGACTTCCTGGTGAACAATGTAGGATCAACTGCTCCTTTGCTGAATCCGGTTGATAGAAGAAACTTTGACAGTGTATCATACCATGCCCTTAGAGCTTGCTTTAAACCGTAAAGAGCCTTCTTCAGACGATAAACGTGAGTAGGATGCTCTTGATTCACAAATCCTTCAGGTTGGCTGACGTAGACGACTTCTTTAAGATCTCCGTTCAGAAATGCCGTTTTCACATCCATCTGATAGACTACCATGTTCTTACTAGCAGCATTAGCCAGAAAGATTCTGATTGCCTCGATTCGAGCAACAGGAGCAAAAGATTCTTCAAAATCAATACCCTCCTCTTGACGGTATCCTTTAGCAACTAATCGAGCCTTGTTCTTCAACACATCACCATGCTCATCAAGTTTCACTTTGAAGATCCATTTAAGAGCTATAATCATAGCACAGTCTGGAGCAGGTGCTAACTCCCATACATCAAGACTATCAAACTCATGAATTTCATCTTGCATGGCATTGAACCAGCTATCTTCATTCATGGCAGTTTTAACATCTTTTGGTTCGATCTTAGATAGTACGGAGTTGAAGAAGCACCATAAGGCATCGGTTGCAAGTTGTTTCCGGGTTGATACAGGACGAGAGGGATTACCAATGATGTTGTCTAATGGATGATCGTGAGTCCATTTTCTGAGGTGTTCGTGTGGCAATTGTTGAGGGACTGAAGTAGCTGAGTCGATGTCTCCTGAAGAAGATGGTTCTGATGATGATTCAGGAGCACATATGTTTTCAAATGGAGCATCTTCAGGAGTAGCAAAGGGATTAACTTCATTATTGATGCCAGAAACATTTCCATGATGTACATTTGAAGGATGATGATTTGTTGATGAGACTGAAGGATCAGCAGCAGGTGCTTCTTGACTTAAGGATATTGAGACTGAAGGATTGACTTCATTCTCAGGAATATGAGCATCCTCTGTTGTAGGGATCAACACCTCATTAGTAATTGAATCATACAGTTCATCAAACATAGGATCAAACAATTTCTTTAAATCATCTTCAGATGGAGGTACATATGGAGTTTCTTGAGAAGAGTTTGGAACAAGAGATGAACCAATGGGACTGTTTTGAAGTGCGGGTCCTGAGCTGGAGTGTCCAGGAGCCATTTGACCGGTCAGCTCATCAAACGTAACGTGAATTGTTTCCATGATACTTCGGGTTCTTTTGTTGTAGATTCGGTATCCCTTTTTGTTTGATGCATATCCTACAAATATTCCAATGTCAGCTTTAGCCCTAAGTTTGCCTAAGTCTTGACCCTCATTGGTTGGATAACACAATGCACCAAACACACGAAGGAAAGAGAGATTAGGTTTTCTGTTGTGGACAAGTTCATATGGAGTTTTTCCATGTACAGTGTGAATTAGGGAACGATTTTGTGTGTAGCATGCAGTGGCGATTGCTTCAGCCCAGAGAAATATTGGAACCTTTGAGTAAATCAGCATTGTTCTAGCGGCTTCAACAAGAGTTCGATTTCGTCTTTCAACTACACTGTTCTGTTGAGGAGTTCGTGGAACACTTCTTTGATGGCTGATTCCAACGCTTTCATAGAATTCATTAAGTTGTTTGTTGACAAACTCAGTTCCATTGTCTGTTCTGATAATTCTGACGGTTTTGTTAAGTCGAACCTGCAGCTGTTTGATGAGTTTGATGATGATATCAGGAGTTTCATCCTTTGTCCTTAAGAACTTGACCCAGGTGAATCTAGAGTAATCATCAACCACAACTAACACATATTTCTTCCCAAAGATATTCTGCACCCTCATTGGTCCACATAAATCCATATGAATCATATGAAGAACTTCTGTGACAGAGTTAGTAGGTTTGGGTTTATGGGCATACTTCTTGCTTTTTCCCAATTGACATGCTGAACAAAGATGATCCTTTTCATACTTTAGTCTAGGTAAACCTACAACTAAGTCCTTTCTGGAAAGATCGTTGATGGTGCCGAAGTTCAAGTGATTGAGACGACGATGCCATAACCATGACTTTGTTTTTGAAGCCTTTGATAACAAGCAGATTGGAGAAGCCCTCATCATGTCATCGATAGAGATGGTGTAAAGATTTGACCCACGAGTTCCTTTTAACAGTTCCTTACCATTAAGATCTCTAACAAAGCAGGTATGTTTTCTGAAGGCAACTTCTAGATCAGAATCACAGAATTGACCAACAGAGAACAGATTATGACCCAAACCTTCTACATAGTAAACTCTAGAGATGACACTATCACCAACAACATAATCTCCATAACCCATAATAGCACCGAAATGATCATTACCAAATCTAACAGTCCCGATGAATTTGCTCACGAAGTTCATGAGCCGAGACCGGTCTCCAGTCATATGCTTGGAACAGCCTGAGTCCAGGTACCACAGAACGATTTGAACGATCTGCAGTTGAACACAGACAAGAATGGATAACTGGATAATTGGGATCCACATGCAAGAATGGGTTCCATTTGGTTAGTAACAATGTTTGGAACACCCACATCAGAAATAGAAGCATTCATATCAGAAAGTGAGGCAATGGAATCGTTGTGAATAGATGCAGTACTAGTGTCAGTATTAGCCCTGTTCACAGTGTGATCACTTCTTAAGGGAATAGTTCTACCAGTAGGCATCCATTTTCTAGTGGGCATTATCTGATTAGTCTTAAGACCAACAGGTGTCCAATAAAAGCCTATTTTACTGAATGTTCTTCCTGTGGGTTTCCACTGTTTTCTAACTTTTTTTCGTTTTTGCCATATAGCCTTCTTAGCATGAATTTTAGCATTAACAATATTAACTGGACAATTAACATCATTAGGCAGAACAGTAACACCCCATTCATGATTAGAAACAGAATTCAAGCAGACATCAGTACAAGGTTTGCAAATAGTATCGAAATTCGAATTAATTACAGTACGCCTATGGCTAATACTAGAATCAACACGATTCGTTTTATTCAATTCAATCTTAAAGTTCCTAGATTGTTCTTCTACTCTTTTCCAGTGCACATTCTTAGCTTGAGAGGTCCTATCATTCCTTGTATTGTCTTGAGACTTTGACCTGCTCCGTTTAATGTCACTGATTACTCCTGGAGAGGGAATGGGAACATTAGTTGGTTTGACTACTCTTTGCATCACCTGTTTAGATGTACTGGGGTCTGAACTACATGCAGGTGCACTAAGGTTCACTTTCTTAAAACTAGAGGTACTGAGATTTGTACTCCTAGAAGGCACACTTGAGTTCTCTTTCTTAGCATTGACAGATCTGGAATCTGAACTACTTAAAGGCACACTACGGTTCACATTCAAAGCATTGGGAATCGAATGCATATCATACTTAGCATTAGGCATCGAGCATGGAATCAAAGGATTAACTCTCTCACCTAATGACTTTGGGCATATTGTGATCAAGCATTCTAAGATTTCTTGAGATCGTTTGGCATATAAGCATGCATGTCCAATTGCATCATCATGAGGTTTCTCTAGCTTATCCTCTTCAACAATATCACGCAGACATTCTAGGCAATCCTTAAGGGATGAGAAGTATGTTTGAATGGCAAGTTTGTTGTTCCTTAGATGAGGAGGGACATATGTCACAGATAAAGCATATTTATTACAAGAGTGAACCTTTGATACAACATTCTCCCCATTGGTCATTGGCATTTTCCCTTTTACCTGACTCTTCAGATTCTCAATTTCCTTTTGCAATGAAGCTATTTGTTCGTTGTTTTTGTTACGAGTGACTTTAATTGATTCAAATAACTCATTGAAATGACGTTTAACCTTTTCATTTTCTTCTAGAAAACTTTCATTTTCCTTTTGTAAAGCATTTACTAAGTTTTGAAGATGAAACGTTTGAGAATTCTGAGAATCTAAAGGAGGAGGCATTTGGGAGCCTGTCATATTGTTCGTTTGACCCTTTAATTGAGAGATTTGGGCTTTCAACTTTCTGATCGTGTTGCACTGAGCTTGAATCTGTTCATCTCGTTTGTTAATTTGAAAAACTGCATCAAACTCTGGAGCATCTGAAGATGTCATGATATTTGAAGTTTTGACATTTTCTTTGAGATGTTGATATTTTAGTTGTAAATTAAAATACTCAACTTCTAGTTTAGAAAAATGTTTAACCAAATTGTCGTGATCATCCAGTTCAATTTTCTCATTTAGTTTAGAATTAGTTTTTTCAAGCTCAATGACACGATCATGGGAGACTTTCAGGGCAACAGATAGTTCATGAAATTTTGAAGCATTAATAGAGCAATTTGAAGCAGTGAAAAAAATATCTTGAGCAACACATTCAGTAATAAGAGTCTCATTTAAGGTATGCAAGTTCTTCCTCTCAATCTCATTATATTTTAGTGCTCGCTCATAATCACTAACTTCAACTACCATTGCATCAAATTCCTTTTCCATTCCCTTGATATCAGTTTCTATCCCCTTTTTAAGACTCTCAAAGTGATCTTTCAGAAGTTTAAAGAAAGGCATGACCTCAGTTAGATAACATTCTTTCATTTGCTCAAAACCCCTTTCTCCTTCCGTTATACCTGTGGGTGTGATCATTTTCTTGCAAGTTTTCTCAAAATCAACAAATAGTTGAAATATAACATATTGGCTAATTAAGGTCTTGCTTTTAGTGGCAATAGTTCTAGGAACAAGATGCATTGGTGTATTAGGAGGATACACTGTCGCTCTAGGCATTTTCCATAGGGGAGGGTTTGTTTCAACAATATTTTCAGCTTTCTGCTTATCTAAATCCTTTTTCCAGAAAACTTGTTCGGGAGTCAACAATGTCTGAGGCTTAAACATGTTCAAGGAAATCCAGTTTTCCTTTTTATAGTCATGGGGAGTAATAATTATTTTTTTCTCTTTGCATTTATGATCATCTAATTTTTTGTTCATCCTATCCCTAGTGACTTCATCTGATTTCTTATCTTCCTCAGTGCACTCAGTGCAACTAGGTTTCTGTCTAGGTTTAAGAATCTCATTGCCATCATAGATTACACTTTGAGCTGCTTTTGCTATCTTTCCGTACTCAGGGTTGGGTTTATCTATAATGGGAACACTATGCTTATCGCTTAGAACTCTATGTTTAGTGACCATGTGAGCAGTCTGAATGGTGTTTCCTTGTGTGTACAACTTGTTTTCAAGTTTGTTTTTCAAAGTTTTCAGATTAGAAAATTCTCTCAAGAGTTTTGATTCCTTTGCATTAAATTCTTGCTTAAGCATTTTCACATTTTCTTGAAGTTCTTGTTTTTGCTTAGCTGTTTTGGAAAATTTTTCTTGCAAGGAATTTAATTCTTGTTTCAATACTTCTTCTCTAAACTTACTTTTTCTAATGACTGTACGCACTTGGTCATCCATTTCCTGCTCACGAGTGGTCAACTCAAATTTAGCACGTTGTTCATAAATAGCAACACGTTCTTTATAGGCATTTAGTTCAGAGATTACAGACTCATCAGGGGCACATGCAGTGTATTCATCAAAAACATAGTCATTGTTGACTGCAGAAGATGCATCACTTGGTACACCTTCACTTTCACTTTGTTTCACGTATTGATCATATGGGATAATATCAATATTACCCATATTTTCAACATTTGATTCAATAGTTTCAGTTAATTGTACTTTGTCATGCATCTGTTGCACATCAGCATTATCGTATAGTTTTAATACCTCTGAGATGAGTTTGTCTTGGGATGGGCCAGCTAGTGGTGAAGAAGAGACCTTGGGAGAAACCATTGGAGAAATGCTAGCCATAAAGATTGTGTGTGCCGTAGGTCCATCATCCACATCAGAGTCGTATGCATCACAATCAGCGACTTGAAAGGCATTCTGATGATTGTGACCTATCTCCTGAATAGGCTGCTCATCTACATCTGCATCATAGGTCTTGGCATTACCCTCAGCTAAAAACAACAATTCCTCTTCATCTAAAGCAACACCATTGTCCTGAGCTTGTGCAAGCAGCATCTTATCTCTGAAGTAATCAGCATTCTGTGGACGCTTTGGAGATGTGCAGTTTCTTGCAATGTGTCCCTCACCATCACAGTTATAGCATTTGATCGGCTTAGCTTGACCTTGGTTACCATTCCTTCCTCGATTCTGATTGCCCACATAACCTCTACCAGCACCACCTCTTCCCTGATCATACTGTCTTTCCTGAACTGGTTGCACCACGATCCTTCCATCTTTAACAGTAGCTTGATTGTGTGGGTTAGATGCTGTTCTGAGGTTGTTGTTGGTTTGTGGGAGAGAATTCATGTTTTGGCTAATCAGAAGAGCTAGTTGATTAATGAAGTTTCCCACGTGTGCATCAGCATCAGCTTGTTTGAACATAGGATCAGGAATGAGTTTGTGATTACCATTACCCAAGGGTATGACTTGTGAAGCTTTGGTTGTGATTCCGATGTTTGAGTAGAAGGCAGTTGAATCATTAGACGAGCTTGTCTCTCCCGGGTTGGTTTTGAACTGATTGAGAATCAATTTTTCAAACATAGCATGTCTCTCATTCTGAAGGAGGAATGCATAGAGTTGCTCATAGTTTGTATTCTTCAATCCTTTAGTGAGCTTCACAGCGGTGACAAACTTGTGCCATTCGGGATTCATGTTGTTCACAAATTTCGAGTTCAGCTGAATGTTAGGCATAGTCATTCTGATGTTCCTCATGTCATTCACTAGCTTATGAAATCTTACATAGTACTCATAGACACTCTCATCTGGTTTCATCTTGAAGTGTTCAAATTCGTCATAGAGTTGGGATTCTCTGTCTTCCATAGTTAATTCTGAACCTGAGAGAAGCATCTTAACATTATCCCAAACTGCCTTTGCATCAGTGTTATGATTGATCAGCTTGTAGATGTCTTTAGGAAGACCTTGAAGAACAATGTTTGAGGCCCTGATATCTGCATCGAATCTCTTTTTATCCTTATCATCAAGCTCATCATACATTTTAGGTCTGTCCATTCCGTAAACAGGAGTACCATCTTCATTAGTATCAAGTATGTCTCTAGTCGTCTCAACTCGATATGGTCCTTCATCAATGGATTTGAGAATGTTGACACCATTTTCCTTTCCAAGGCAGTACAATCTGATTCATTGAGCCCAAGAATCGTAGTCAGTTCTGTCAAGCATGGGTGGACGAGTATCTGACCCAGCTGCTTGAACATCCTCGGCAACAGTGGAGATGATAGTAGGAACGTTGGTAGACATGTTAACAGATTATACGGGATTTTATAACTCTATGATTAAACCGGGAAATAGATTCTTTCACGGGATTTTACTAAATCAAGAGAGAACCGTAAACAATCACCCAAGTCACTAGAAGATAATGCACCAAGTCGCTAACACTTAATTCGCTACACCACTAAGTCGCTAGGGTCCCAAGTCGCTAGACAATTGCAAGTCGCTAAGTAGTAACTCGCTAAGACTCAAGTCGCTAGCAAAATTTTAGCAGCAATTCGCTACTCAAGTCGCTAAAGATGCAAGTCGCTAAAGAGCAAGTCGCTACAGACCAAGTCGCTACCACCAAGTCGCTACCCGTAGTGGAGAGTCCACTACTTGTACTGTAAACCGCTAGATCTAAGTCTCTAGATCTAAAACTGTAACTCGCTACAAATTTGTGAAGCAAGTCGCTATGAAGAATGTAATCCGTGAGTTAACTCGCTAGCTAGAAAAAACCACATAAACATCACTTTTCAATCCAAAAACAACCCAACCAAGATGATTCAAGCTTACCAAATGAAAACCTAAACACTTGTGATGATTCTAAACATAAAAGTACTAACAAAATCCAAACTTTAACCCAAGAAATCAACCAAATGATGCAAAAACCACTAAACTTTTTCAAACTCAAAAACCACCTAAAAACCACTAGAAATCCAAAGATGTGCAAGATATGATCAAACCATTGCTCTTGATACCAATTGTTGGATATAACTTTTCACATACACATCAAACCATAATACAAAGTAGCATATAGATGGAATTCTAGAGAGAGAAAGTTAGAGGTTTAGGGAACTTAGTGAGAGAAAGTGAAAGATATTATTATGAGCTCCAACTCTCTACCTTGGAAGGTAGAGAGTATTTATAGTCTTACATAAATCGCCACACATCGGGCTGTGGATCAGGCATACAGTGGGTAAAGACCCGTCCGTCCTCCACGGTGTTGCTAAACTAAATACTACTTAACTTAAAAATAACTACGACTACGAGCTTTCTAACGATTACATATACTTGAGGTGACCGATTCTTTAATACCTGGAATTTCTAATTCCTAACAAGGTGGGCTTTGAACCCTGGCCATTTTCTCCAATAGACCCCTCGTTGACCAGTTAATCAGAGCATTTGCGGTTACAAGTTTAATTATCTATAATTGATAACTGTGATCAATATATACTGTAACATATAGCTTAACTGAAATCAGCTTATTCATGAGCATAGACGTTGAAATTACCTTAGCATATTATGGTACAATTGTCTTGGTTAAGTAATAGGTACGTCGAGTCGTCGAGTGACAGAAACTTTGGTCGAGAAATTTTAGTTTAATTTGGTCATTGGCAACGTTTATTTCTGATTTCTTATTTAATGCATTGGGTGTTGGCAGACTGGCAGTACCAACTACCAAGCAACACATCCTAGACCAAATTCGTCTTTTGCATATATAAAATCGAGTATTGCTCTCTAAGGTGTACCTGACTATCAACTTTGCTTGGCCTATTTGACTCAAATCAACTTGGTTACTATTACTAGTATTCTACTATTGAACTTGAGTGTTGGTGCCGCCTATATAAACGCGTTTTTCCGTTTTATCAACTTGAAAGTCGTAGAGTTGATGTGTGGTGTGGGAACCATGATTACCCCAGTCGATTGCAACTGTGAGAATGGGAATATCTCATCTTCATGTTCATTAGTAGAGTCAATTGCTATCAATGTTGGCGTCACCACAACTCAAGGGGTGGAGATTTTTGGTGTTATTTTTTCTCAAGATAGCTGAAGCGAACCTTGACGGCGAGACTATTATATTCCATTGATCTATAAGTTCATGCGTTCGTTTGATGGTTGTATTTGACTATTTTCTTTATGCCAAATAGGTACTTTATTTTATTTTAGTGAAAATTAGTGTGCTACCCATATTTAATATGGTGTGTCTGCACAGACCCACGTTTTGGTCCAATATCAAAAATACCCATTCATGTCGGGTATATATCTTCACTATATACACGACATGGACGTGTATGGCTAAGAATCATCTTGAAATTAAATCCTTAGGCATGTCGGGTAGAAAAGCACATGTATACACGACATGATATTTTTATTATTTTTTACAGCCCATCTAGAGAATACAATTACACGACATGGGGAAAAATACACGACATGGGACAAAGTTAAAGGCATGTTGGGTATAGAGGACATAAATACACGAGATGGGGAAAAAGTTAGGGGCATGTCGGGTATAGAGGAGAATAATACACGACATGGGGAATTTATAGGAAAAAGTTAAAGGCATACACGACATGGGGAAAAAGTTAGAACTTAGGGTTTGTATTATTTTTATTACTTTCATAACCAAGCCAGAAAATTTTACCACACACTACTGCTTGGCCAGACCGTTTTATTCTAATCTCTTCTCGGGGCAAACGCTCACTTTCAAGATATTCTTCATACATTGCTTCATGCTCCCTCCGATCAGCTTCCTCACGTGCTTCATTTTCTACAAATTCTCTTCGTACTTGCTGATCCTGTCCAAGATGGCGTAGTTGGTCCTCAGTTAAAAATCCTGGATTATGTTGGAGTATCACACCCAGTGGAGTGTTCAACACGTGCACATACGGTGTGTGGGGGGGGGGGGGGGGTTCACGTTCACGGGTGGTGGAGTATTCACCACGTACTCAGTCGGTGGAAATACCGGAACGATATCTACCGGTGGGGTGTTAACCGAGTACTCAGTCAGTGGAAATACCGGAACGATATCTACCGGTGGGATGTTAACCAAGTTCTCCGGAAATTGTTGTGAAAAGTCTCTAACATCAGGAAATTGTTGTGAGAAATCTTTTTGGTGAGCCATCGAAGAGATTTTATGTGTGAGATATGTGTTTCTACGTCTATATATATACAAATTCATGTAATTTACTATTTCATTTATGTCTTGTAGAAAATAAACAAAACCCTAAAACATGTCTTGTACAGGGTATTATATTACACGACATTGTCTAGGGTTTTAAATGAGATAGCAAAATATGTCAATGTCATATAATTACCATGTGATTGTTTGTCATATGTCGTGTATATTTTCTCACTATACAAGACATTACCATGTGATTGTCATACTTTGTCCCATGTCGTGTAATTGTATTCTCTAGATGGGCTGTGAAAAATAATAAAAATATCATGTCGTGTATACATGTGCTTTTCTACCCGACATGCCAAATATCATGTCGTGTATACATGTGCTTTTCTACCCGACATGCCTAAGGATTTAATTTCAAGATGATTCTTAGCCATACACGTCCATGTCGTGTATATAGTGAAGATATATACCCGGCGTGGATGGGTAATTTTGATATTGAACGGAAACGTGGGTCTGTGCAGACACACCATATTAAATATGGGTAGCATAGTAATTTTCACTTTATTTTATTTCCCCGAAATGGTCATACCCTCTGTCGCACACCACGTGCGACATTGGCTAACAAATGAAAGGTTGACATGTGTAATTTTGTTTTTTTTTTAAATCATGTGTAGCACCCAACAAATGACGCAGGTGCTATCATTGCTTTTAGTTTCTGTTCTAAGCTGTTAAGATTTCAATTGGTGTTATTGATTTCGAGACCCTTGCGACTTAAAACTTGACTGTAGCGTAAAGAAAAGACTCAAATATGCTTTATTTATTTATTTTTTTGTTAATTTTCTATTCTTTAATTAGTGCATTTATCATCACAAGTGTAAATTTGAGATGCTAAAACTTCATGATCATGTGTTAATAATCGTATATTTATATTGAGTCATCTGTAGTAAGGTGCCTCAACAATTTTTTTTAATTATTTTGAAGAATTACTTTGTAGAATATTTGATTTGCATTTTAGTAAAAAAATAATACTCCCTCCGTCTCAAAATTATTGTCATGAGACAAGATGCACAATGTTTAATAAAAGTGGGTCCACTTTAATATACAACCACTAAAATAGAATATTCTCTTAATAGATTTTCTAGTTTTTATTTAAAATGGAAAGTGGACAATTATTTTGAGACGTCCCAAAATGGAAATATGGACAATAATTATGAGACGGAGGGAGTAATAATAAAAAAAAATTAAAAGATAGACTTGCACATACGCTATATGACATAAAAATGATAGAACATTAAAGATATTATTGTATAATCCTAAATGCCACAAGCATAGTGGTTAAGATCCCGATCATGATCTTATGATGTTACGATTTTATAAAGTAAAAACGATCCGTATCTTACGTAGGATCTTAAGAAACTTAAGATCTTATAGATCCCGATCTTAACCGTATAATCTTAAAATCTAATCAGATCCGGTCCTACTTTTTCCTAACCGCACACTAAAAACGACAAAGTTATGAATTATGTTTTTTATAGAATTAAAAAAATAACATGGTTTCTTTTTATACATTCTATATTTTTAATTTATGACAACATCATACTAGGATACTACGATCCCGATCCGATCTTACACAAAAACAATTTTAGGCAAGATCCTCCTTAAAAACCTTGGCCAGTATTAACCTTATATCATAATTACCCCCACAATAAACGCTTAACACGACTAGATACTGTCAAAGTGTAATGAGGCATATAAAGTGCATTTCATTTTTGTCCCCAACCAATGTGGGAAGTGAGAGTGAGACCACAAATTTGTTAGCGACATTCTGTAACTAGTAAAAAATAGAGCAAATCACTTGAAAATGTAGTTACTTGTCAATTTTTATGGTTGTATGCATCTATATTTTTTTTCTTCATATTTTATCACTAAACCTGCATCGTTAGCCTTTTGTGTGTACTCGTTACCTGTTAATACTGCATCGTTAGTCCTTTATACTAACAATCGTTAATAAATAACTTAAAGTTTAGTTATCTTACGCTAAACTTGCACCGTTAGTCCTTTATACTAACGGCCGTTAATAAATAACTTAAAGTTTGGTTTTCTAACGTTTTCGTCCGTTTTTGCACATTTTCATCCTTTTTTCACGTTTTCGTTCGTTTTTGCACGTTTTCGTCTGTTTTTGCACGTTTTCGTCCGTTTTTCCACGTTTTCGACCGTTTTTATACGTTTTCATCACGTTTTCGTTCGTTTTTACATGTTTTCGTCCGTTTTAACACGTTTTCATTCATTTTTGCACGTTTTCGTCCGTTTTTACACATATTCGTATGTTTTTGTACATTCTTATCCGTTATTAGAGGTACAAAAATGTATAGAAATGTACAAAAACGTATAAAAATGTATTAATTATTGGTTTTCTTATGTTTTTTTCTGTTTTTACATGTTTTTGTCCGTTTTTACACGTTTTCGTCCATTTTGCACTTTTTTGCACTTTTTCCTCCATTTTTTCACTTTTTATTCGTTTTTACACGTTTTCATACGTTTTTGTACATTCTAATCCATTTTTAGCTATATAAAAGCGTATAGAAATATATAAAAACATACAAAAAAGTATAAAATATATTTATTATTGGTTTTCTTACGTTTTTGTCCGTTTTTATACTTTTCATTCGTTTTTACATGTTTTCTTCCGTTTCTACATGTTTTAATATGTTTTGTTTTACGTTCTTGTCCGTTTTTGCACGTTTTCGTGTGTCTTTACATGTTTTCGTCTGTTTTTACATGTTTACGTTTGTTTTTACACGTTTTCGTTTGTTTTTACATGTTTTCATCTGTTTTAACACGTTTTTGTCCGTTTTTGCACGTTTTCTTTTGCTTTTACACGTTTTTCGTTCGTTTTTGCACGTTTTCGTCCATTTTCATGCATCCTTATCCACTTTTAGCGATTCAAAAATGTACAAAAACATATAAAAATGTATTAATTGTTGTTTTTCTTACATCTTTGTTCATTTTTACATGTTTTCATATGTTTTTACATGTTTTCGTCTGTTTTTACACGTGCAAAAACAGACAAAAACATGTAAAAATAGATGAAAATGTGTAAAACGGATGAAAACATAATAAAACCCATAATTAATACATTTTTATACGTTTTTGTACATTTCTATACGTGCAAAACCAAACGAAAGTGTGCAAAACAAACGAAAACTTGTAAACACATACGAAACATGTAAACACGAATGAAAACGCAAGAAAAATAATCATTAATACATTTTTTACGTTTTTATACATTTTGTACGTTTTTGTACATTCTTATACTTTTTGTACAGCTAAAAGCGGATAAGAATGTACAAAAACGTGTAAAAACAGATGAAAACGTGCAAAAACTAACGAAAACGTGTTAAAACGGACGAAAACGTGTAAAAATGAACGGAAACATGTAAAAGAGATGAACACCTATAAAAACAAAAGAGAACATGGAAAGACGGACGGAAACGTACAAAAACAAACGAAAACGTGCAAAAACGAACGAAAACACGGAAAAACGAAAGAAAACATGGAAAACGGATGAAAACGTGCAAAAACAAATGAAAACGTGTAAAAATGGACGAAAACGTAAGAAAACCAATAATAAATACATTTTATACGTTTTTGTATGTTTCTATGCGTTATTTGTACAACTAAAAATGGATAAGAATGTACGAAAACGTTCAAAAAGGTGTAAAAACGGAAGAAAACGTGCAAAAATAAACAAAAACGTGTAAAAACAGATGAAAACGTATAAAAACGGAAAAAAAACGTGGAAAAACGAACGAGAACGTGTATAAACGGATGAAAACGTGTTAAAACGTGTTAAAACGGATGAAAACGTGTAAAAATGGATTAAAACGGACGCAAACATGGAAAAACGGACAAAAACGTGCAAAAACGGACGAAACGTGCAAAAATGGACGAAACGTGCAAAAAAGAACGAAAACGTGCAAAGGCGGACGAAAACATAGAAAATCAAACTAACGATGCAAGTTTAGCGTTAGCAAACCAAATTTTAAGTTATTTATTAACGGCCGTTAGTATAAAGGACTAACGATGCATGTTTAGCAGGTAACGGATACACATAAAGGACTAACGATGCATGTTTATTGATAGAATGTGAAAAAATAAAGATAGCTACACACAACCATAAAAAGTGGCAAGTTAACTACATTTTCAATTGATTTGCCCTAAAAAATATGGTTGTGACAAATTACACATCAGTAATTTGGATGACAACTTTCATAAGTTCAGTAACCTGGATGACAACTTTCATAAGTTAAATAACCTGAATGACAACTTAAACTTTAGTGAATTAGGCCAAATTTTGCGCAAACTTTAGTGACTTCTATGTATAATAACCCTTTTAATTTATGACAACATTTTTATGAAAGATTCATATAATTTTGTGTTTATAATATATAATAATTTATAAATTTGAATAATATTACAAAGATAATTAAAAAAAATGACATCATAGTAGAATCTTAGGATCCCGATCTGATTTTACAAAAACAAAAACAATCATAAATATGATCCCGATCTTAAAAACCTTAGCCAGTATTAACATTTACGATAATTACCCCCACAATAAACTCTTAACTCGACTAGACATCGTCAAAGTGTAATGAGGCATATAAAGCGCGATTATTTTTCGTCCCCAACCAATCCAGGACAACATCAAAACACAAATTTGCTAAGTGAGAGTGTGAGACAACAAATTTGTTAGCGACATTCTGTAACTAGTAAAAAATATGGTTGTGACAAATTACACTATTTTCCCCGCTACCAATGTCTACTATATACATATCTAAAATTTACAATGCAATATGTATATTGACTTTTAAACTAAGTTTCTAACATCTTGGCGTAATAAACCATTGATAAACGACTGGTAAAAAATTCTTGAATAATTGAGCCCAATGCCCTAAAAAGGATAATTTGCACAATATAAATCACATGTAAAATGCATCTTAACCATTTTATTTGCCATCGAAGCTCACTTCACATCTTAAACATTTTTTCACTCGTTCAAATTATGTTGTCTAAAATATCACAAATAATTTTGGAGTGTCCCTTTGTGAATAGGTGTTCTTTGGGGTACCCTTTGACGGTTAATGACAACCCCTGAGTCAAATTTTACCCACTCGTCCACTTTGTGGAAAGAAGAATACAGTTTTTTGTTTCGTATTTCTTGTCTTTTAATAATTTTGACTTATCAAACATTATATTTATGTTCTGTACTTTTAGTTATATATTTTTGTAATATAAACAGAATAAAAAAATTAAGTCAAATAAAAAAAAATAAAAAAATAGACGGGGGATGGGGGAAAGGTGTCAATATCCACTTAGAGGTATGTATAACTAACCCCTTTGTGAATGCGTTGTACTTTATACTAGACGCAACTTTTGTATAATTTTAGCATTTTCATAGTCATCGTTCTAACTTTTAGTGAAATTTTGGTATGCTAGAACTTCATGATCATGTTTTCAAATTGCATCTTTGTTATGAAGTTTTTGTTCTACGGATTATTCTTCTTGCATTTTATGATATGGTAGTAAAAGTGAGCAAGGTGGAGGCGGTTTTTATGAAGTTTTAGTTCTATGGATCCTTCTTCTTGCGTTTTATGATATGGTAGTAAAAGTGATGAAGGTAGAGGCGGTTCTGATAAAAAAGGTAGTAAAAGTGAGGAAAACTGTGAGGAAGGTAGAGGGGGTTCTGTTAAAAAAGGTTGTAAAAGTGAGGAAGAAAGAGGCAGTTCTGTTACAAAAATGTACATTAAAGGAAATTTATACTTTAGATATTGCAAGTATATAAACACTTTAACAAACATGCAAGCATTAAGTGTTATGTGCTATAAAAATATACTTTCATTTGTATCCTAAAATGATGTGGGATACATCATAACACAAACTTGGCTAAATGAGACCACATGTTTTAAAATGAAGCAATGACACACAATCTTAATAAAATTAAAAAGAAGGATAATTTGTACTAGATATATCACATGAAAAATACTTCTTAACCGTTTATTTGACATTAACTTCACAATTTAGATATTTCTTCGGTAGTTTAAAATATCTTGTCTAAAACATTACAATCGATTTTGGAGTGTCAGTTTGGAAATACTTCTTGACAGTTTTATTTGGTAAAGCTCACTTCACATTTTAAGCATTTCTTCATTCGTTCAAATACTATGTCTAAAACACTGCAATCGATTTCGGAGTACCATATATTGAATAGCTCCGATCCAAACACCTAAAAGGGATGACTTTACCCGTTTTGAATATGTGTGGCAATAGATTCAAACCCCGTAGATTAATCAGACAAAAGGTTGAAAACCATGATTACCGAAAGAAAAAAAAAGTTATTTGATTTCTCTTTAAAACCAAGAAAACGAAAAGTTAATCGATTTCTCTTTTTTAAAAAAGGAAATGCTGAAAGCATGTGTATCGAGCACACTTTTCATCTTAATTACCACACACAAACCTTCAACAAACCAACAAAATTTGAAGTGTAATGAGAATTGTAAACCAACTTTCATTTATAACCCCAATCGATGTGGGACAACATTAAAACACAAACTTTCTTAAACGATACCGCACATTCCAACATGAAGCAATGACACAAAATCATGAGGTTGGATATTACGATCAATTAAATCGTGTAACTTGACAACTAATATAACGCAAACACAAATAATTGCACAAAACATAAACATTTATTCTCAAAATGCTTGACGTAACAAGACATTAATTACTGGCATACTGCAACTAATTGGTTTTCAAACTTTCTATGGATTTATTTGTGGTCTTAGGAGATGAAGCCCAAAAAAAAAAATTTATAGCCCATCTTGAGCTACATCCAAGCATCCAAAAAAATTGTTGGCTATACAGAAATATAACCAAACTAAGATAAAAAGATTTAAGACGTGTTTGGTTCAAGCTAAGGGAAAGGGAAAAGCAATGTTAATGGTGGGGAAAAAGAAAGAGAAAGAAAAGCATTTCTCTCAATTTATTGAGTAATGACCCATTACCCACTATTAGTTAATGGGTCATTACATTATACTTTATCTGACATTTTTTTCATTATCTTTCTCATTTCTCACCCTCATAACCCCCTACTAAGCATGCCCTTACATTATTTGTTTTTAAATTAATGTACATTATACACATTATCAAAGACGATCAGAAAATGTCGCGACAAGTAGCAAAAGCCGATTAGAAAATGTTTGACAGCATCAAAACACAAACTTTGTTAAATAAGACCACAAGTTCTAAGTTCCAACATCATAGATTTACACCCTTTAGTATTATTAGTTGCGGTGCCGCCTATATAAATGACGTTTTTTACATTTTATCCACTTGAGCGTTTTAGACTTAATATGTAGTGTGGGAACATGTCATATCGCTAATATAAGCTCACAATTACCCAAGTTGATTGTAACTGTGAAGATGGGAATAACTATGATGAGAAAGATCTACATGTTAACTTGCTATTAGTTTCACAACACGCATTTGAAGTTAAAAATAGAATTAAAATGGGCTAATACATTGTAGAGGCATCACAACAACTCAAGGGGTGGAGACTAATACCATCATGTTCCTACTATGTGAGTTCACGTGCTCAAGGGGCGGAGACAATTATATTCCAATGATCTATGAGTTCACGTGATCGTTGATTCGCCTCATAGCTCTTACAGAATATGTTTTAATCATATTTAGTATCTTTTTTTTTAAGTGTGCTGGAGTATTTTTGTATCGTAGATATTACAAAGTAGTACTCTTTTCATAGCTACACATAGAAACTTTTCTCTTATTAAATTTTTTTCTTCAAAAAATAAAAAGATATCTCGACTTTTTTATGTATTTTTTAAGTTGAAATATAAGTAACATTCTTCATAGCTTAACATACATAAATCGTCAAGACACCTCAATATGTTGGAAATGTGATTAGATTTATAAAACCACTTTCGGTTTTTTTAATAACCAATGTGGGACAGAATTAAAACACAAATTTTGTTAATTGAGCTAGTTTTAACATTAAGAAAATACACAAAATCTTGAGTTGGATCTCATTATCGTATTAAATCGTGAAACTTGAATTGACAACTGATATCACAGAAGAGTTATGAAAAACATACACAAACAATTACAAAACATAAACTCTTAGCCACATAATGCTTTGACAACATGATAATTCGGTTTGATGGATGTAATTTTTTTTAACAAATACATGTTTCTTTTTATTGCACAACGAAGATATTTAAAAAGTTGAAACTCCAGTCTCCTTTACCACCACTTATTTATCGTCTTCATGGCATCTACCTCATCCTATTTTTATTTATTTTTTCTTTTTGAATTATAATATGCGACAATAAAACTATGGATACATGACGATGTTTGATGACTATCATGATGTTTGATGACAAAATTCTTTCATATAATCATTCATCAACTTCATTTCTCACGATGTTTTTATCAGCTAGTGATGGTCTTAGTAGTGAAGCTCAAAACAATATTTATTTAGCCCGTCTAGAGTTATATCAAGTATCCAACAAATTGTTGGTTTACATAATATAAACAAAGTCAAGTAGTATCTGTTGGAACTAGTAGTGAGGTTGGCAAGTTGGCAATCTACAAAGCATAAAGTTGTATATAGAAGATAAAGTTGATGTATGATTTTTTTTCTTCATCTTATTCTGCTGCCACCTTCGTGCTGTAACCAGGAGTTGTTGCTACTCAACGATTACATGTGTAGAACTGTATTAATCCCGGGTGCCTAGGCTTAGTGACTCAAGCAACTTACGTAGTGCCGAAAGTACTTTAAAGGACAGGAATTTGGCATCTCGTACGGTTCTGTTTGTTATGTGTTTGACAGATTCAAGGACGCAAGATGATCTTGGAGATGATACTAGATGTTTTGCTCGGTTTCGAGTTTCACAATTTGAGTTCGGTTTTGCTGCTGCTCAGTTCCTTATTTTAGTGTTTATGGGGTCTAAGACAACAAGTGAGGTATATTTCTATTTTGTTTGATTAACACACTAGAATGTGTAAGGAGTACGTAAGATCGAATAGACCAACAATATCATTTTAAGAAGGTGTTGAAAAAGGATAAATATATACAACATATATCACATGAAAAATACTTATTGACCGTTTATATGCTTACTAAGCTTACTTCACAATTTGAACATTTCTTCATTCGTTCAAAATATATTGTCTAAAACATCACCACTCAGATTTTGGAGTGTCAGTTTCGAATAGTTATGGTTCGACTTTACTAAGCTTGGTGAGCAGTTGGGATGGAAATGTAATTGAGAAGTTATGGTCTTGGTGCATTTAAGGGTATAAAATAATCCAAAACTGAGCTGTATGTTTTGGATGGATGCTTGCTAGAGACTGTGTGCAGGCTGCTGGAATGCTTTTGATAGTGTTTTGTCAGATTTCCTAGATGTAGTTATGTGTGAGAAATGTATTAAAGTATCTGATATCGGATGATACAGTTTTGTTGTATCTGAGTTTGGGTCTGTCCAAATCTCAGTTATGTTATGTGGTATATGGTGTTTCATTAATATAAATTTACCCTTTGCACAAAAGAAAAAAAAAATTAAAAAAAAAAAACGTCTCTTCAGTTTCTGCATTTTTAATCGTCATTCTTGGAACTTTTTGGTGTAATTTTGGGATGATGGAACTACATGATCATGTGTTTATATTGCATCTTAAATGTTATATCTTTGTCAATGAAGCTTGAATTATGTTTACTAAGACATCCAGTGATTTATGAAATCATGCAGGAAGTCTCGATCAATCAGCGGTTGATCATGTGGAGTTGAGTTACCAATTCAACTTTGTGAACACACAATCAAACACATCAAAAATTAGACATACATTTTTGATTTTTCAAAATAAAAAAAAGCGAGTTGAAGATGATTTCAAAAGCTAAACATACATTTCACATTGATTTTTTCGAAACAAAAAATGAGTTTTGCTGAAAGGGATGGTGTTGTATATGCTACAATAATCAGCCTTTTCATAGCTACACCACCAAAACCTTTTTCAAAATTAAAAAAACGAGTTTGAGGATGATTTCAAAAAACTAAACATACATTTCACATTGATTTTCGAAACAAAAAAAAGGCTTTGCTGAAAGTGATGGTATAGTAAATGCTACAATAATTAACATACATTTCACACTGATTTTTGAAACAACAAAAATTAGACATACATTTTTGATTTTTCAAAATAAAAAAAAGCGAGTTGAAGATGATTTCAAAAGCTAAACATACATTTCACATTGATTTTTTCGAAACAAAAAATGAGTTTTGCTGAAAGGGATGGTGTTGTATATGCTACAATAATCAGCCTTTTCATAGCTACACCACCAAAACCTTTTTCAAAATTAAAAAAACGAGTTTGAGGATGATTTCAAAAAACTAAACATACATTTCACATTGATTTTCGAAACAAAAAAAAGGCTTTGCTGAAAGTGATGGTATAGTAAATGCTACAATAATTAACATACATTTCACACTGATTTTTGAAACAACAAAAATTAGACATACATTTTTGATTTTTCAAAATAAAAAAAAGCGAGTTGAAGATGATTTCAAAAGCTAAACATACATTTCACATTGATTTTTTCGAAACAAAAAATGAGTTTTGCTGAAAGGGATGGTGTTGTATATGCTACAATAATCAGCCTTTTCATAGCTACACCACCAAAACCTTTTTCAAAATTAAAAAAACGAGTTTGAGGATGATTTCAAAAAACTAAACATACATTTCACATTGATTTTCGAAACAAAAAAAAGGCTTTGCTGAAAGTGATGGTATAGTAAATGCTACAATAATTAACATACATTTCACACTGATTTTTGAAACAACAAAAAGGCTTTGATGATGGTATTGTAAATGCTACAATAATTAACCTTTTTCATAGCTGCACCACGAAAACCCTCATAAAACCCCACAAGGAAAATAAAGTGTAAAGAGGGTTATAAAGCTGCTTTCGCTCTTTAACCCAATTCGATGTGGGACAACATTAAAACATAAACTTTGTTAAATAAGACCACAAGTACATAACAAGAAGCAATGGCACAAAATATTGAGAAGGTATCCATTATCAATAAAATCGTGATACTAACATATCGTTGGTCCGGCTGGACCAATACCTTGAATCAAATGCGAGCTAGGGATCTTCCAATTAATATAGAAGGTATTAAAACATACACAAACAATTGTATGATAAATAAACTCTTTGCCTCAAAATGCTTGACACAGTGGGAATGCAAGTCATCCTGTAGCTAAATTGTTTCAATGATCTTCGTATATCGAACAAATAAAGAACAATGACTTTCTAGAATATTTAATTTATCGCTAAGGAAAAGTTTTTTATGGTGTTTTATTTCTCGTTTTTAAAATAACTCAATATAAAATATTTGAGTTCTTTTTGAACAAATAAAGAACAATGACCATATAATATATTTAATTTTTGATTTTTTTTTATGGTATATGATTTTTTTTTTCAAAATAATTCAAAAAATATTTATAATTCTCGTTAAGAAAAACTTGTTATGGTATTTGATTTATTTTTTGAATAGTTAAAACAATAAGTACACAAATGATGAGCTGAGTTATTTGGAAACTAAAAATTTCTCACATCTAACGGACATGATTTAAGGGAAAAAAACATGAAGGACTAAAGTTGTAAATTTGGACCATGATGAGCTGATTAACAATTTAGCTTAGTGAACACACTCAAATTCGTCAAATCCAATTAGCATACATTGCATTTTGCATTGTTTGTGGTTTTCGACCTTTGGTTATTGTACCAAACGAGCAATCATACACAAAGATTAGTGTGAATGATGAAAGGTTTGCAATTCATTTTCAACAACGAGTAAACTCATGAATAAATAAACATATCGAGGAATATGATGATAAAGAAGCGACATATGATGGTGTCAAGGGACAGGAATTATATCACAAGAAGTATTAACAGAATTCAACAAATCATGACTTCAACGGGCTAGAAAATGACGCCTATACATTTCTTGACAAAAATGGGATTGCGGACATTGACCGTGACATGTTTATCGAAAATGAGTAGAATCAATCGGGTAATGAATGTTATGAACCTGTGGTGGGTCATATATTCGAGGCTTGTTGCTATTAGAAAAACAAATCGCGCATATCTTATTGACTGTATAAAGCTTTAATTATAAATGCAGGTGGTTCTAGGAATAACTTTCTTTTCAGGATTCGACATCAAATGTATGTAACGTATACAAAGTCCATAAAGATTTTAATGAGTGATTAAAATTAAATGTAAAAACTCGTGCGTCGACAAGTATTTTAACTATATGAATATACATATTTTTACATAATTTTATAAAAATATTTTATTTAACAAATCAGTGTATGCATGGTTAAAAACTAATAAGATAGTTGAACAAATTTAAAAGAGAGTGGAGAGAACCTCCTAATATAGATGCTTAAAATGTTTTATATCTATCTTTCGAAGATCAAATACACAAGCTCAAACAGTTAGCATGTCATGAGACTAATAAACTCATTTCCATTTTTATCTCCAATCAATGTGAGACTACATTAAAACAGAAACTTTGTTAAATGAGATCACATGTTCTAACATTCTATGAGGCAAAATCTTTGAAGCTCTATCTTATCAAGTAAAACGTAAACTTGACAACTGATATAATATAACAAAATATCGCGTACATTATTAACCTATTAAGATCGCCTACATCTGAGTCAAAATGATCAACCTTCCCGAGTACCCTAAACATGAAAAAACATCATCCGTTTTCATTTCTGAACGGGAAAAAACATCATCTGTATTCATTTGTATAAAACTATAAATCTTAGCCGCAAAATGCTTGATTGACATAGTAACACTAGAGTTACCACAACATACTAACCGTTTCAATGGAATTCCTACTAGGCACCAAGAACTTTGATGTAACTCATCCTTGAAAAGGAGAGCTTTACCTAGGCGACAGAATGTCAGAAACCATGGTTACCAAAAATATTAACACAAATACTTTTTCCTTTTCCTTCGATAACAACTAACGTTTGAAAATTTTAAAAACTTACGACTGCAAAACCCGGTCTCCTTTACCACCATTTTATACGTTGTCTTCATGGTAGTCCACCTCATTCTATTCTGTCTTATTTTTTCTTTTTGTCTGTTCATGTTACAGCTGCAATCATGTTTTATCATAATCACTTAACGGAACATTGGGTTAACATATTAAAAAAATCATTCACACACCTAAAAACATATGCTCTCATAACACGACCGAGTCACTCACCTAAAAACACCCTCTCTCGGAATATAACATACTTGGGACACACAAAAACCTATCAACGGTTAAAAAAAAAAAAAAAAAAAAAAAAGACGTTATAGCGCAAGCCATTTTTAGTTGTAAGTAACAACTTATAATGGTCAATGCCATGCTTATAAAGTCAAGTATCATTCTTTTTTTAAAAATTACTAAAGAATATTTATTTTACAACATCGTGATCATTTATATCCATCTAAGCTCACTTTAAAATTTAACCAGTTTTTCACATGTTAAATTTGCAAAAGCTTTGGTTCAACTTTACAACGAAGGTACTGTTCCTTAATTTTGGAATTTATCATCCTAGTATAATTTTGAGGTGCTAGAACATTATGATCGTGTGTTAATGATTGCATCTTTACACCAAGAGCTAATAGCATCTTCAATATGATGTTTGAACAAAAGCTTTTAACGATTTAGAAGAACGAGTTGATTTCCTTTTGAACAAACAAAGAAAATGTTATTTGATAACCACTTTGGGGTGGCCTAGATGCAAAAGGCTTGTAAGTATGGGTTCAAAACTCACATATTAGTCAGGTTTAAACCCCGTAGAAGAATGGTTTAAGTTTGTGTGGTGGTGAATCCATGGTAAAAAAAGTTATTTAATTTCTCTTTAAAGAAAACAAAAAGATAAAAAGCCAAGATTGCTAAGTTTGTGTATGGAGATCATTTTTCATCATAACTTGATTAACGTCCACACACAAACTTTCAACTAATTTACAAACATTTCAGTTTTTTTTTCTTTCTTTTTTTTAGAACGACCATTTTTTTTCTACACATATACCCACTCATCTCACAAATGCCTCTAGCAATGCTTGAACCCACAACCTCTAAGTTAATGGGCAACTCACATATCACTAGACCAAAGGCCTTGGGTACAAACATTTCAAGTGTAATGAGACTTATAAACCAACTTTCATTTTTATCCCTATTCAATGTAGGACGCTATTAAAACACAAACTTAGTAAAATGAAATCACACATTCCAAACAATATGAAGCAAGATCATACTGTAATTTAAACTTGCTTTAAAGGTGAAACTTGTCGACTAATATAATACAAACATAAAGCATTGTACAAAACATAACTCCGAGCCTCAAAATGCTGACATAGTAAGACAAGAGTTACTACACCTAATTCGTTTCAATTGATGTAAATTGTTAACGTATATATTTTTCTTGAATTATAAAGTTTTAAATTTTTTTAAAACTTTCAACTCCAAAACTCGATCTCCCTTAGCACCACTTTATTCATTATCTTCATGGTATCCACTTTAATCTTTTTTTTTTTTTTTTTTTTTTTTTTTTTTTTATGAATTCAAAAGTATAAATAAATATAACCAAAGTAAAACACTAGGTATTGAATAGCTCTGGTCCAACATGAAAAAGGATGGCTTTGCCCCGTTTGAGTCTGTATGGCGATAAGTTCGAACCCCATATATTAGTTGGAATCATGATTTCCGAAGAAAAAAAGGATATTTGATTTTTCTTTTAAAAAAATAAAATGAAAAGTTAATTGATTTCCATTTTAAAAAATGAAAGTGTGATGAAAAGTTTGTGTATCGAGCACACTTTTCATCATAACTACCTCACACGAACCTTCAACACACCCACAAGTATTTGAAGTGTAATGAGACTTGTAAGCCAACTTTCATTTTTATCATTAATTGATGCGGGACAACATTAAAACACAAACTTTCTTAAATGATACCGCACGTTCCAACATGAAGCAATGACACAAAATCATGAGGCCGGATCTTACTATCAATTAAATCGTGAAATGTGACAACTTATATAACGCAAACACAAATAATTGTACAAAACATAAACACTTAGTGTCAAAATGCTTGACATACCAGGACAAGAGTTACTAGCTTCTGCAACTAATTGGTTTCGATGGATGTCAAATTCTGACAAATATATACCTTTTTTTCTTGCGTGGCAACGTTTGAAGATTTTAATAACATACAACTCCAAAACATTACCACAACTTTATCCATTATTGTCTTCATGGTATCCATCCCAGTTTATTCGTTGTTATTATCTTTCTGAATTTTGAATTATAAAATATGAGAATAAAAAGATGGATAAGATGATGTCTAATGTCTATCATCTATAATACGTGAGCATGATAAACTTCCTTCATTCGATCATTCATCAGTTCCTATGTCTACCAAAATGTTGGTTACCTAGAAATATAACCAAACTAAGATATAAGCTTTAGATAATTTGCTTTTTTACACATTATCAACAACGATAGAAAATGTCTAAGCAAGCAGCAAAACCGACTGTTGTTCTCATTATATGAGTTTCTCATCAAAACCTTTTTTAAGGTATTTTTAAAAAAAAATATATCTCTAAGCTTTTGTATTGTCAAAGCTACGAATGTTAATTTTTATCCATAGCTACTTTACAAGAGCTATAAAAACACTTCAGACAATATATGTGTGATAAGACTTATAAACCCACTTTAATTTTAATCATTAACCGATGTGGGACAACATCAAAACATAAACTTTGTTAAATGAGGCCACAAGTCCCAAGTTACAACATAATAGATGTACGCCCTTTAGTTGTGTTGCCGTCTATATAAATGCCTTTATACAACTTGAGCATTGTAGACTAAATGTGTGTGGGAACAGATCATATCGTCGATATAAGCTCACAATTACCCAAGTCGATTGTAATTGTGAAGATGGTAATAAATGCGATGAGAAAGGTCTACATGTTAACTCATTATGAGTTTCACAAGACGCATTTGAAGTTAAAAATAAAATAAAGTAGGCTAATGCATTGTAGAGGCGTCACCACAACTCAAAGGCTGGAGATTCTTGGTTTCATTTTTCTCAAGATATCTTAAACGAACCTTGATGGTGAGACTGTTATATTCCAATGATCTATGAGTTCATGTGCTCGCGTTTGATTCACAAAATATCCTTAATGATATTCCACCCATCATGTTATTGGCTATCAAGAATGTTCATTCATATCATCTCATACATGTTATTCGCTGGAAAGATTCTTTTGGAAACTAGGTGAGCTTGATGAATCGGTTTGGCTTTAGGGTCTAGCATCTCGACTGGACCGGTAAACTAAGGATTTAATTCATGTTTGTGAAACACCATGAGTTATAATGCTAGAGTGGCTAAAATCTATTTTATTGTTGCATGGAAAAATGGTCAAATGTGATTCAAGAAGGACAAAACACAAGCAAGTAGCTTATAAAAGTCAATAGTAATTGTTTGTAAGACCAAAATACGTGTATTTTATTTATTGTCTAATTATTTGACACTTCTCCAACATTTTGTTCGTGTGGTTGTGATACTATTTGACTCTCTAAGAGAAATCTTCCCGACTATTGAGCAAAATGATTTAGAATTTTTTTTTCTTAGATATAAGCACTTTTTCGCAGTTCAGGATTACAATATCCATGTTGGAAGTCTTACTATAATCAATCTTAATCGCCAATAATGTGTTTAGATGCACGATTTCTCCGCAATCAGCTGTATATACAACAACAATGCTCAAGCATATGTCAGTGAAGCGACTGAGGAAATCGATCCGTTCGAAGCATTGCAACAAGGATTTGTGATGATTGCTAATGCTTTTGGCCGTTACACCAACAAATCCAACAATCGTATTTGTTCCTCATATGTGGAATCACACACACAAAAAGAAAAGTTTAAGATTGATCAGTAGAGAATAGTTGGTTTCTTTGCTGCAAAATTAAGTATTGTTCTCGTGAAGATTTTACGAAGGTATGGACTTATTTAAAGTATTTAACATTTTTCCAAAAAATAAAGTATTTAACTTTTTTCCAAACAAATAAAAAACCACGAAGGTATAGACTTATATAAAGTATTTAACTTTTTTCCAAAAAATAAAAAACCACATCTAAAGAATTGTGCATTCTTCATGTTTAAGTATGAGTAACTTTTTCCATAATTAACATACACAATTCCTCAAATTAGATTTAAGAAGATAAAGTATAATGATAGTTATAAAGCCAATTTCGGTTATATCTCTAACCAATGTGGGAAAACAATAGAGCATAAACTTTGTTAATTGAACAAATTATTACATTAAGAAATGACACAAAATATAGAGCATGAGTCTTGCTTTCACATAAATCATGAAACTTGACAACTGATATAACATAAGAGTTAGGAAAACTTACACAAACTCTTAGACAAAAAATGCTTTAACAATATGATAATTCATTTTCATGGGTGTAAAATTTTAACAAATATAAGTTTCTTATTCTTGCACAACGAAAGTAATAAGGAGTTAAAAACTCTAGTATCCTTTACCACAACTTCATCTATGTTCATGATATCCCCCTCATTCTATTCTCTTTTTTCTTTCTGAATTGGTAACATATGACAAAAAAAATTATGGATATATGATGATGTTTGATGACTATCATAACATGTAAAAACGGTAGCATGATAAAATTCTTTCAGATTCGAAAACTCCTCAAGGGTTAAGCGTTTGCTTTTGTTGTGGAAAATGCCTTATAATTTTAGGATGTATGGATGTTAATTTTTGTTTTCTTATGATGTAATGTTGCATTTCATTTAGGTTCATTTTTGTGGCGTGACACAAACGAGTTAGTTGTTGTTCAAGCCTTGTGCTTGAGGTTAATATGGTACTCTGCCACATTCCATTGTATTTAAACGTTATTTTGTGATTAATATATTTTACCGGGGTATCCTTTTACAAAAAAAATAAAAATAAAAAAATTACAATGTAATATGTATAATGACTTTTTAAACTAAGTTTCTAACATTGCAATATGTATAATGACTTTTAAACTAAGTTTATAACATTTTGGCATAATAAACCATTGCTAAAAGACTCGTAAAAAGTTCTTGAATAACTGGATGCGATGCCCAAAAAAAGGATAATTTGCACAACTTAAATCACATGTAAAATACATCTTATCCGTTTTATTTGCCTTCGAAGCTCACTTCACATCCTAAACATTTTTTCACTAGTTTAAAATATGTTGTCTAAAACATCACAAATGTTTGGAGTGTCCCTTTGTGAATAAGTGTTCTTTGGGGGTACCCTTTAATGTTTACAGTTTTTACAATTTTGTGTTTCGTATTTCTTTTCTTTTAATAAATTTGACTTATCAAACTTTATATTTATGTTATGTACTTTTAGTTTTATAGTTTTATAATATAAAAAAATTATAAAAATAAAATAAATAGCCGGGGGAGGGGGAATGGTGTCAATACCCATTTAGGGGTGTGTATAACTAACCCCCTTTGTGAATGCGTTGGACTTTATACTAGATGCAACTTTTGTATAATTTTAGCATTTTTCGTAGTCATCGTTCTAAATTTTCGTGAAATTTTGATATGCTAGAACTTCATGATCATGTCTTCAAATTGCATCTTTGTTATGAAGTTTTAGTTCTATGGATTATTCTCCTTGCATTTTATGATCTGGTCGTAAAAGTAAGGAAGGTAGAGGCGGTTGTTATGAAGTTTTAGTTTCTAGGATCCTTCTTTTTTCGTTTTATGATCTGGTAATAAAAGTGAGGAAGGTAGAGGCGGTTCCTCGAAAAAAAAAGTATGTCAAAAAAAATTTATACTTTAGATGTCGCAAGTATAAATAACCCTTAACACGCATGCAAACATGAAGTGTAATATGCTATATAAATTTACTTTAATTTGTATCCCAAAATGATGTGGGATACATCATAACACAAACTTGGCTAAATGAGACCACATAATTTAAAATGAAGCAATGACACACGATCTTAAGAAAATTAGAAAGAAGGATAATTTGTACTATCACATGAAAAATACTTCTTGACCGTTTATTTGACATTAATTAAGCACACTTCCCAATTTAAATATTTTTTTAGTAGTTTAAAATATCTTGTCTAAAATATAACAATCGAATCGATTTTGGGAGTGTCGGATTGGAAGTAATTCTTCACAGTTTTATTTGGTAAGCTCACTTCACATGTTAAGCATTTCTTCATTCGTTCAAATATTATGTCTAAAACACTGCAATCGATTTCGAAGTACCAGGTATTGAATAGCTCCGGTCCAAACACCTGAAAAAGGATGACTTTACCCGCTTTGATCTATGTGACGATGGATTCAAACCTCGTAGATTAGTCGGACAAAACGTTGGAAATCAGGACTACCGAGGAAAAAAAAAAAAAAAAAAAAAAAAGCCTTGCTTGATTTCAGTTTCAAAATAAGAAAATGAAAAGTTAATTGATTTCTCTTTTAAAAAATGGAGATGTTGAAAGTGTGTTTATCGAACACACTTTTCATCATAACTACCACACACAAATCTTCAACACATGCACCTACAAACAATTGAAGTGTAATGAGACTTGTAACCAACTTTGATTTTTATCCCCAATCGAAGTGGGACAAAATTAAAACACGAACTTTCTTAAATGATACCACACGATCCAACCTGAAGCAATGACACAAAATCATGAGGCTGGATCTTACGATCAATTAAATCATGTAACTTGCTACTAATATAACGCAAACACAAATAATTGCACAAAACATAAACATTTATTCTCAAAATGCTTGATGTAACAAGACATTAGTTACAGGCATACTGCAACAAATTGGTTTCAAACTTTCAATGGATATATTTGTGGTCTTAGGAGATGAAGCCCAAAACAATTTTTAGTAGCTCCACCAAATTGTTGGTTACACAGAAATATAACCAAACTAGGATATAAAGATATACATTATTCGTTTTTAAATTAATGAACGTTATACACATTATCAAAGACGATTAGAAATTGTCGGGACAAGTAGCAAAAACCTTTACATAATCAAATAAAACACTTTCAATCTTTTACAAGAGGATGATATTACAAGTGTTAAATTTTTCCATAGCTTTCTTACAAAAACCTTTTGATGAGGTATGGTCTCCTCCGGATACTTTGGAGGAGATAATCACAATAAGTCCTTAATATTCCTAAGATAATGATGCATGAGCAGTGCCTACTCAGGAGGCATAGTGACGGAGCAGTGCCTGCTCGGAGCAGTGCCTGCTCGGAGCAGTGCCTGCTCGGGAAGTATAGTGATTAAGTTGTGCCTACTCAGGAAGTATATTAATGAAGCAGTGCCTGCTCAGGAAGCATAGTGACGAAGCAGTGCCTGCTCAGGAAGTATAGTGATCAAGCAGTGCTTGCTCAGGAAGCATAGTGATGGAGCAGTGTCTGCTCAGGAGGCATAGTGATGAAGCAGTGCCTGCTCAGGAAGTATTTTGATGAAGCAGTGTCTGCTTAGGAGGCATAATGATGGAGCAGTGCATGCATCGGAGCTAGTACACTAGCAGCTGACATACACGTACAATGATGTACGAATAAGCACAGAGGCTCTGGTCCACAATTAGTACTTGTGGCATAACGACAACTTGGACCCCGAGGACCACGCCTGGTGCTCATCAGCAACTTACATGCTGCACATAAGTGACAAACCAGTCCCCACAGTACTTGTGTCGTGGAGCACACTCCAGGTAGTATAAATAGAGCCATCCACCCTAGTGGAAAGCGGTTCACAGACTTTGCTAGACACTTTACTCCTCACTCACCTCTCTTACTATCTCTCTCTAGTTTCTCTCACTAGAACTTATGCCAAGCATATACTTACTCTCACACCGGAGCTTGGTCTCGGATTAAAAACCCGGGGCGAGCTAAAGGTTTTCTTTCTTATTTCAGCCTAGAGACGAAGGAGTAACTGCAAGACCTTCGCAGGAGCAGCTACATGACCTCCTAAGGATCAGGGCTGAAGAGCACTTACGAAAATTTGCTCAAACATTGGCGCCATCCGTGGGAACCTTATACCAATCTACTAAGTTCTAATCAATGGACGGTTGTATTAGGGACTCTCATCTGGAAGAAGGGAAAAACTTGAACACCAGGACACAAGGGACTGGGAGGACCTCTCCGGGAAGATCCTCCGTCTCAGCCGGGCCAGTTCATGAAGGACCTTCTCCGACATTCGTGAAGCAAAAAACATTGAGGTGTTAAGGACTGTGATCAATGAACTTGGCAATAGGGGTAAAGAGAAAACAATTCCTCGCAGACTCTCGTGCGGAAGATCAGGAGGTGCTGGACCGGAGGAGTGTCAGGAAAGTCCATAGGTGGAGATAAGAGGATACTCCTCCGATGGATCAAGGCCATGCGAAGCGCCATTCATCCAGTACCCACTTGTTAATCTCACATATCAGTTTTAGATACCGTGTAAGTGCTTGAAACCTTTGTTTTTACGCATTCTTAAACTACCATGCGAAGTTAAAAAGCACATAAGTCGTTACGTTGGTAGCGTAACTGTTAATATTGCCTTAGCCTCTTGCAAACAATTCATATGATAATATTCATAGTATATATTTGGGCCTCATACCTAAAACACACTTCGTGCATGAAGGGGCACTGTGTTAGGCTTTCTAGGAGCATGTATAGTTTACACCTATTGGCAAGGTGATGTCATATGGTAGATTAGGAGTGTCTCCTACGGAGGAGCATCTCCTCCCTACTAGTCACTAGGCTTGACTTAAAATAAAAGCTTGTACCATGATATTGCACCGTGAGATACAGTCTAAATATAAATGTTCTTGTGAAAATGATTCACACATGGGCGGTCGAATACCTACCCTTAGGAGTATGATTCGTAAAGAGCTAGTATGCAAAGGAATAAGAGTATGCACTTAACACTCTGTTATGTAATAGCCCTCCGAGCTAGTGCCTCTTCGAAACATCCTCTGGTCATTGATAGCTGAATGTCTTATATCACCTCCATGGGAGAGCTCATAACTGCCTATTGAGCATTAGCACCTGAATGTTAGAACCTTAACTTTAAGCTAACGCCTTACTGCATGTATCGAATCTGGAAGAGTTATATTTCCTTACTCCCCAAAAACTTCGATACTGAGCTCTGTAACTTTCCCCTAGGTGTAGTTTTGAGTCATGAATAATAGCTTAAAAATCTCTTGAGCATGCTCGGTTATGCGCTCATCAGGAGTAATATGAGCAGACTCATCCTTTGGGCGTAATGAAAGAGAACTACGTGCTTCCTCGTTGGAGTAGTCCTACTATAGCCAGAGCCATCGGAACCTCCTAGAAGAGGAGATAGAGGCTATTCGCTTATTTTTAAGGTTGGAATCTCCAACTATGCCCTGGCTAAAGACTATTTCCTTTATGTCATAAATAATGGGAGGAAGCAGAGTAGCTAAAACAACCTTTGTCTAGGTTATATGATTGGACTTGTTATCAAGAAACAATCAAATAACATCGGATGGCTCGCTACCTCCGAATGTAAAAGGGTAACTCCTACTAATGTGTTCCCCATGGTGAACCTGTACCATCGGTGGTTAGGCTGAGCAACCTTTGCTAATTGACTCCGCAGCAGAAGGTCGGGAACACCCACCCTTCCTTTTGCGCGTATAGGCTACCGGATGACTAGCTACATCGGTAGTGGAATGTACACACACTATAACTTCATTCATGAGTTGACAAGTTAAGCAACTCAAAGGACTTAGGTCCATGATACATCACAAGCAGGCAGTGCCCATGGAGGACTCGCACCTGTAGACCTACAATAATAAAAACATATGGTTTAGTACTATAAGAAAGGAAGATTTCGTGGAGGGACGCCTCCTAAACTTATTAAGGATGAGCCATCTTGGCTTATTCTATGAGCTTGTGATGATCTACATAAGGGATTGACATCCAGAATGATGGTGCATTCTTTGATCTGGCTAAAACTTCAACTAGCCCGTAGCCTCCTCCGAAGTGGTGAAACAACCCCTCCGGAGTGATGGTAAAATAATGAATGTAATAGTTAGTAACTTGCTCATAACCTCCTCTGGAGTACAGGAACAATGTCTTCTCCGGAGTAACGATGCAATCTTTGGTTGAGCAACCTATCTGGTTAGCTCATGGTCTCCTCCGAAGTAGAGGAACAATGTCTCCTTTGGAGTGATGTTATAAACTTCGGTTGAGTAACCAATCCGGTTAGCTCATGGTCTCCTCCGAAGTGGAGGAACAATGTCTCCTTCGGAGTGATGTTATAAACTTTGGTTGAGTAACCAATCTGGTTAGCTCATGGTCTCCTCCGAAGTATAGGAACAATGTCTCCTTCGGAGTGATGTTATAAACTTTGGTTGAGTAACCAATCTGGTTAGCTCATGGTCTCCTTCGAAGTAGAGAAACAATGTCTCCTTCGAAGTGATGTTATAAACTTTGTTTTAGTAACCTATATGTTCAGCTCATGGTCTCTTCCGGAGTAGAGGAACAGTGTCTCCTCCGTAGTGATGCCACAAACTTTAGTTGAGTGACATATTTGGTCGGCTCATGATCTCCTTTGGAGTAAAGGAACGATGTCTCTCCTGGAGTGATGGTATAACCTTTGGTTGAGGAACATCTACTTAGCTCTAGTAATTACTCTCTGGCAAGTAGCTACACCGAAGGGAGAGGGTAGCATGAGGATATCCAAGTGCTACATATATTAAAAGCATCGTTATAAGGTGCTACATTGGTATGCGTTGCATATAAGCAAATGTTACGTTAAAATATAAACGTAATACAAATATATCGATCTAAGTGTTACATCTAAATATGGGAATGAGTATGTCAGTACACTTAACCCACAACATATAAGGGTGAATGCATTATACTGAACTAGACACTCTGTCAGGAGCTGCTGCATAGCGGCAAACGTGTCGCAATATGTGTTGTGTATTCATCGAAGTGTTGGAACACATTGACAACATCAACAACACAATTCTAATATTAATGTTTTGCACCTGCAGCCACTGCATCCGCAACTGTTGCATCTACAGCCACTGCATCCGCAGTTGCTGCATCTGCAGCTGCTGCATCGACAAACATGCATTGAACGAAATATGTGTTGTGTATTTATCTAAGTGTGGGAATGCGTCGACAATATCAACGACACAGTTCTAATATTAATTTTATGTATCTATAGTTTTTAAAATATATGAGTGGCTAATAGATGTTACTCCTGGAAACCCTGCCGATGCAAGCCCTGGTGCTATCCGCGATGTTGTAAACACTGCACATGCGAAACACCAAGGCATCCAAAACATGCAAATACTAAGATAACACGACAAAGTATGCATAAAGATCCACTGCTCTGGTGGGATACCGCTGTCACAAAATCATAAAGTTTTACATCTTTGAATGAAACTAACAAAAGTAAATAAGTGGAAACTAAACTAGCTACTTATTACATAGCACTACTTATTACAAACTAGAATATCAAACTCCCAAGAGAGCATCTGGGTCGGAGAGTTGTTTCTTCTTTGTGTCTTCCAGTATAAGGACTCGATCAATGATAATATTGCATGCCTTATGATCCTTGAAGAGTTCTTTATTCAAAAGCCTAATGCTTACAACATGAGCTTTATCCCACTCTACCCTTATATATTTGGGAGGGTTGTTGTTTAAACCTTCATCATAAGGATATGGCATGTATTAGGGACCACGAGCAAGGGAAAGAAGTTCCTTGTGAATTGTGTCTCTAGTTGTATCTCCGACTTTGGCACGAGAATAAAACCCAACATTCTCATTATCATCTTTGTCAGTGAGGTCATCTTTATCTGACCCAACAACATAAAAAATTCTCACCTACAACAATATGAGGATGATGCGTGTCTTTATTAGTGCCATGCTGATGAAAATTCTTCTAAACACCATGAAGCTAAGAACCTATATCTGTACCATTATCTTGAGTGGTTGCTCTGGTCTTCTAGGGGTCAGTGCTCCCTTCCGCACTATGGTTGTGATCTTCAACATTTGTTAACTCAACCCTACCCTGGAGTTCTTCTTGTCCACCCTCCCTTTTTTTTGGTTGCATTGGTAAATACCTCCGGTTTAGTAGAGGCTTTTCGCTTAGCCGTGTTCTTAGCCTTTGCAACCACCCCAGGGTCAGCCCGGGTGACAATGATCTCCTCTATGGTAGGCTCAAGAATAGTTGTTCCCTCTGGAGCAGGTGGTGTGGTTCGATCAACAACGGTAAAATATGTGTGTCTTGATCATGTGGTTTATCCCTTACCTCGATACCATACCAAGAGGGCTACTCAAAGCTGCAAATGCTAGTGAACAAAACTTCGATCGAAACCCCTGCTAGCCAAATAAAACTCCGATTGAAAAACTCCGAGTGAGACTCTCCTCCAAAAGAGACCCTTCTCCAAACGAGACTCTCCTCCGATCGAGACCCTTGGATTATAAAGGTACCTCGGATTGAAACCCTTGGATTGTGATGGTAAGCTTCAAACAAAGCCCCGAACAAAATTTTAAGCTAAAACCTCTGAATAAGTTTTTTGGAATTAAAACCTCTGGTCAAAATACTAATGTTGAAACCATCGGGTTTGAAGCCACCGATCGAAACCCGGCGATCGAAACTTATCAATCAAAACCTCCAAGTAAAACACCTCCGATCGAAATCTTAAAACACCTCCGATCGAGACTTTTGCCTCAACAAATCTCACTCAGACCAAGACCTTGGTCACCTCCGAACGAGAACTCCTCTGTTGGAGACCCCGATCGAAACACTTGGTCAATATTATTTAGCACCCCTCCGTATGAAGCCCGTGCAAAGGAGCACCTCCAATCGAGTCTAAATATAAACTTTCGATTGAGACAACAGACTTCCGAGGGAGATATTGGTTACCTCCGATGGAGACCTCACCACGCGAAGCCTTCAAAGTGAAACACCTCCGATGGAGATCTAAACACCTCCGATGGAGACCTCTGATTGAGTACCTCCGATGGAGACTCTCTCGTATTGAAACTCACTACTCAAAACCTACGAGTAAAACACCTTTGATCGAGACACGTTGTGGTGTCCCTCCGAACGAAACCTTGGGGCGGAGCAGTTGTGTAAATATAATAAATAAATAAATAAAAAGTGAAGTTTGAAGTGTTAAGCTCCGATGGATATCCCCTCGTGAAAAAACCTCCGATTGAGACCTCTTTGAGTTAGAAACGGAAAACTTTGATAAAAGCTTAAAGGTTAAAAGATACGATAGAGATACTTCTCTTGATTGAATTTCTTATTCGCGAAATATGCAACAAACTCCGAAGAAAAACTTCGATCGAGTAGCTATACCTATCGAGAGCCTTATTCGTGAATTACCCAAGTCCTTCAAGTGAAACCCCTTTAGGTTAAGGGTACTCCGATCAAAACCCTTGGTATGGCCTCTAATGGAGACCATGTCTTATTAAAAGCTCAGAACGAAACACTTAAGTTTGTAACGCTGAGAACGAAACACTCAAGTTTGTAATGCTAATAAATGCAGTGAATGAAACTCTAAGTTTGCGATGCTAGTTGAATGAAAGCTACGAACGAAACCATAAGTTTGTGATGCTAATAAAAGCTCCAAATAAAAACTCGGGTTTGTGAATAATACTCCGAACGAGTCACTTGGGATTGTGATAAAACCTTCGAAGCAAACCACCTTTGGTTTGTGAATTGAACTCCAAACAAAACCATTAGGTTTTTGCTCGTGACTAAAGCTCCGAACGAAATCCTTTGGCTATGATTGAAATTCCGATTTAAACCTAGAATTGTGGTACAAGTAATTGCTCCGATTGAAACACCAATCGTGATGCCCAAGCCCACAAACTACGATTGAAACACTAATCGTGATACCCAAACCCAAAAAATCCGAATGAAACCCAAGAGTTTGTGACGCTTTGGGCAACATGGGAAAACTATTCTCCGAGGAACGGCTCCGATTGAAACCCTAGTCGTGTGCCTAAGCTAGAATACAAACTCTGATTGAAACACTAATCATGATGCCCAAGCCCATAAACTTCGATTGAAACCCTACAATTGTGATGTTCACCGAATAAAGAGATTTCAATGAAAATCCGATCGAAGCCTTCGAGTTTCGATGAAACTCCGAATGAAACCCCTGAGTTGTTATTCTAACCAAATAAATCTCCGAATGAAACACAACAGCGGAGTAGGTATGGAACTCTAACATAGACCTTTGAGCGGGATACTCAACTAGTGAGACAAATTTTCAAAAGTCTAGTACCAACTCTTTGGCAATACGATACTACTAGACTGGGGGGCATGATGAGGTACACGGTCCAAAATTATTGGTATGTTCAAAAAATCTCTTAACCTTCGAACGAACACTTGGACGAGCTAGTAACCTTTCTAATTAGCCAACTTTGGCATAATGGCACAATAACGGCACGATTCGAGTGACTGACAACATAAGGAACATCACCTTGGGAAGTGGATTCGGCTACAGTCTCGACTATGGAGATATGCCGTTCAATTCACCACTAAAATACGTGGTGTGAATTACCAAATGGGAATCGCCAACCGAATCGATACTCTTCCCGTCGCAACCTGAACACGTGTACAGTCAAGAGGGGAAAGTCTCTTGTCAACCTCATCACCTTCTTCATTTGATGGCTCACTAGACCCTACTTTGGAACTTCTCTTGGTTAATCTCCCATCTTTTGGTTTCATTGGAAGGCTCTCGCAGCTTAGCAGAGGTTTTTCGCTTAGCCGCTGCCTTAGCCTTTGCAACCAGGTCAAGTGGCGATAATCTCCCCTAGAGTAGGTGAATGAATAGACGAACCTTTGGGGATAAGGGAAGTAGTATGGGTATTGACTCACTCCCGTATCGGACTTCGAATATTAAGGGTATTCTTCAAAACTCCTTCATCCCTGATTGAGACATTCGAACAGATAGACAAAATTCTCGAGAGTACCAACTCTTTGGCAATTTTGGCCTCCGAACTAGACAAACTTTTTCTTTTGAGTCTAGCACCAACTCTTTGACAATACATTGATACTAGACTGGGGGACATGATGAGGTATGGTCTCCTCCGGATACTTTGGAGGAGATAATCACAATAAGTCCTTAATATTCCTAAGATAATGATGCATGAGCAGTGCCTACTCAGGAGGCATAGTGACGGAGCAGTGCCTGCTCGGGAAGTATAGTGATTAAGCTGTGCCTACTCAGGAAGTATATTGATGAAGCAGTGCCTGCTCAGGAAGCATAGTGATGAAGCAGTGCCTGCTCAGGAAGTATAGTGATCAAGCAGTGCTTGCTTAGGAAGCATAGTGATGGAGCAGTGTCTGCTTAGGAGGCATAGTGATGAAGCAGTGCCTGCTCAGGAAGTATATTGATGAAGCAGTGTCTGCTTAGGAGGCATAATGATGGAGCAGTGCCTGCATCGGAGCTAGTACACTAGCAGCTGACATACACGTACAATGATGTACGAATAAGCACAGAGGCTCTGGTCCACAATTAGTACTTGTGGCATAACGACAACTTGGACCCCGAGGACCACGCCTGGTGCTCATCAGCAACTTACATGCTGCACATAAGTGACAAACCAGTACCCACAGTACTTGTGTCGTGGAGCACACTCCAGGTAGTATAAATAGAGCCATCCACCCTAGTGGAAAGCGGTTCACAGACTTCGCTAGACACTTTACTCCTCACTCACCTCCCTTACTATCTCTCTCTAGTTTCTCTCACTAGAACTTATGCCAAGCATATACTTACTCTCACACCGGAGCTTGGTCTCGGATTAAAAACCCGGGGTGAGCTAACGGTGTTCTTTCTTATTTCAACCTAGACACGAAGGAGTAACTGCAAGACCTTCGCAGGAGCAGCTACAGGACCTCCTAATGATCAGGGCTGAAGAGCACTTACGAAAATTTGCTCAAACACCTTTACCTCACATTTTGATATTTGAAGTGTAACGAACTTTATTAACCAACTTTTATATTTATCCCTAGCCAATGTGCGACAACGTTAAAACACAAACTTTGTAATATGAAACCACACATTCCATCCAATATGAAGCAATGACACAAAATATTGGAGCATACTATGAATTATATTGTGAAACTTGTAGATTGATACAACACAAACACAAATAATTCCAGGAAACATAAACTCTTAGCCTCAAAATGTTAACATAGTAAGACAAGAGTTACTGCACCTAATTAGTACACGAAAGCCAGAACAAAATTTCTTTAACATAGTAAGACAAGAGCTACATTGATGTATGTTACAAACAAATATATATGACCAAAGTAAAAACACTAGGTATAGACTATACAATATGGTCAATGGCCTGTTTTAAAAGTCAAGTATCATATTAAGAAAAATTATAAAAGGATAATTAGACTTCAAAAATCACATGAAAGTTACTTCTTGATAGTTTTATTTGCTATCTAAGCTCACTTCACATTTAAGCATTTCTTCATCCATTCAAAATATTATGTCTAAAACATGGCAATCGATTTCGGAGTATATATCAGGCATTGAATAGCCGTGGTTCAACTTTATACCCGGGTAACGTTTAATTTCCACATTTTTCGTAGTTGTTGTTGGAACTTTTTAAGAACTTTGGAATGCTAGAACCACATGATCATGTATTTAAATTGCATCTCTTATCTTTGTCAATGAAGCTTGAATTATGTTTAATAAGACAACGAGTGTTTTACGATATCATGCAGGAAGTATGGATCGATAAGTGGTTGTTATGATGAGTTACCAATTCAACTTTGTGAAGACACAATAAAAAAAGGGTAAAAGCTACAAAATAGCCACGTATTTTCAAATTTGTGCCGACTTGAAACACTTACTTTTTTATTCAATGACTTCAACAACGTACTTTCAAAATTTGTTCCGACTTCACCAATATGACCTATAAAAGGACTATATTACTCTTTTTTATTCAATGACTTCAACAACGTACTTTCAAATTTTGTTCCGACTTCACAAATATAACCCTAAAGAAGGCAAGGGTAATATAGTCATTTCAAGTCATATTGATGAAGTCGGAACAAATTTGAAAGTACGTAATTGAAGTCATTGAGTAAAAAAATAAGTGTTTTAAGTCATCACAAATTTAAAAGTATGTGGCTATTTTATAGCTTTTACCCTAAAAAAACAAAAACTAAACATACATTTAGCTTTGATTTTTCAAAACTAAGATTTGAGGATGGCTCAAAACTAAACATACATTATGCTTTGATTTTTCAAAATTTAAAAAATAAATAAAAAATGGTACACCGATTGTTTTGATATTGTATATACTACACCACAAAAACCTTCGGCATAACATACATGTAACAAAGAGTGTAAAAAAGTTTATAAAGCCCCTTTCATTCTTAACCCTATCTGATGTGGGATAACATTAATGCACAAACTTTCTTAAATGAGACCACAAGTACTAATAACAAGCAATGACACAAAATATTGAGGCTCTATCATACTATCAAACAAATCGTGAAGCTTGACAACTGATATAACACAAGAGCTATGAATAAGTACACAAATGAAACAATCGTACACAAAGATTAGTGTGAATGGTAAAAGGTTTGCAATTCATTTCTACGAGAACCAAATTATGACAACATGCTTGGACTAAAAGGGTAAGTCAAGCCATTGGAGCTAACTCACCGTGTTGTTCTAGGCAACTTGACCGATGATGCCCAAAATAAACATATCAAGGAATATGATGATAAAGAAACGACACTTGATGGTGTCAAGGGGCGGAATCTATATCACAAGAAGTATCGACTAAGAGGAATTCAACAAATCATAACCTTAACGAGTTAAAAAATGGTGATTATACATTTCTTGACGAAAATGGGATTCCGGATATTGACCGTGATATGTTCATCGAAAATGAGTTAAATCAATGGGGTAATGAAAGTTATGAAACCTGTGGTTGAGTATATAAAAATGTTTGCATAGTCTAGCTCTGACAATGAGTGATTGAGTATCTATGGTAATTTAGAAATTAGAATGCTGGTTGGGTCATATATTCGAGACTTGTTGCATTTGTGAAATTATATCATAGGTAACAAGGTTTCTCATGAGTCGAAGCCGTTTTGATCAGTTGGTAATCCAGCCAAAGCCACACTTAATACAGTACTAAATATGTAATCCAGAAATAAGACGTTCTAACATGAAGCAATGACAAAAAATTCAACATTTCCCAAAAGTAAGAACAATTTACATCTTACAATGGTCAATGGCCTGTTTTAAAGGCAAGTATCATATTATTGACATCAAAATCAACAAGGTTTCAAAGTTGAAAATATTACAATAATGACACTCTTTAATAAATGTTTTTTCTTACCTTAAGTAACAAATTCTTACTCTATAAAAAAATTATGTTAAAGACATTCTGTAACTAATTATAGCTTTGTGACTAATTGCACATCATCTACAAACTTGTGCCATAACATTGTTTTACAAGCTATAAAATGTCTACTATATACATATACATGTAATACTTTTAAAAGTTTGATACCCTAAAATTTATAATCCAATACGTACTGATAAAATAGATCCAAAATAAATAGGCCCAATGCTCTAAACGTGAGCTCAGCTGCATAGTCACACTCACATGAATAATATTTTAAGAAAGATTTTTTTAAAAAAGAAGAAGAAGATAATTTGTATTTTGTACAACTTAAATCACATGTAAAATACTTGTTGAACGTTTTATATGCCATCTAAGTTCACTTCACAAATTTAAACATTCTTCATTCGTTCAAATTTTTTTGTCTAAAACGTCACAATTGATTTTGGAGTGTCCCATTGTGAATAGCTTCGGACTTATACTAGAGGTAACATTTCTTTAATTTCCATATTTTACATTTTCATTTTTTTGAACTTTTAGTGAAATTTTATGATGTTTGAGCTTTATGATCATGTGTTTTATTGCATTTAAACTATGAAGTTTGAGTTATGCAGGAAGTCCGAATTTTTAAGTGGTGATTATGACGAGTTACCAATCCCAATTTGTGACCACACAATCTATATCAACAAAAACTAAACATACATTTCGTTATGCATTGTTTGTGGTTTTTGGCTTGTGGTTAGTGTACCAAATCTAGCAATCATACAATAAGAAGAGTGTAAATGGTGAAAATCTTGCAATTCATCTCAACGACTCGCAAATTCCTAACATGCTTGAACTAGAAGGGCGATTCGAACCATTGGAGTTAACTCACCGAGCTGACTCAACCATGGTTTTAGACAACTTGACCGATAATGCTGAAAAGGAACATATGGTGGGATATGATGAAATAAAGAGAACCATGGTTGGTGTCAATATCAAGTCGACAAATCATGACCTTAACGAGTTGAGCACCTATACATTTCTTGATGAAAATGGGATTCCGGACATTGACTTTGACAAGTTTATCGAGAATGAATCGACTCAATCGGGTACTGAAACCCGTGGTTGAGCTCAAAAAGGGCTCGCATATATAGGCTAGGACTATGAATTCGGTTGTTTAGAATGCTCATTAACAGGCAAATCATGGGTTCGAGACTTGTTGCTTATGTGAAATCATTTATTATAGATGACAAATTTTCTCATTTTCTATCATTCATTCTATAAAAAGGAAGAATAATGTTATTTCCATTTATATGGTAGTGTAGATCCTTAAACCAGTTACTATGATAATATTTGATAACTAAATCTTAAGAAGTTTAAATCCTTGAAGAACACTATTTAGTTGCAACAAATTACATGTAAACCGACAGCTAGTTTCATGTCTCTATCAAGTTTGTACCACTAGTTCTATCTATATTGTTATCTAGTGCAGTTTTTGTATACTATGTGTGGTTTTATATGTTCGTGTTCAACTAATTAATATATATATAGTGACGCTTTATAATAACCGGAACACATCCTACATAGATCACTATTGTAGCCCTAGCGCTCATGTTTATGCCGGATGTGTTCGAGTTATACAAAACTGGTGTTGGATTGAAGTCAATTTTTCGTACAAGTAACCGTATATAATTTCCGGATCTTAAAAAGAATATTGCAAGATATACCTTTTGTATGGTTAACTTCCAACAAAACTTAATTCATTTCACATGATTCTACTAAGAAGACTTGTACTATTTTAGTCTATTATGTACCAGTGATACTAAAGCAAGTATATTTTGGCAATTAAAAAATAGCAATTAAAAAAAAGAATAATGTTGAGAGAGGGATTTGAACCCACGCCCTTTCGGACCAGAACCTTAATCTGGCGCCTTAGACAAAGTCGGCTATCTCAACTTTTGCTTAATGCTTACAGAAACAATATTTAACATTGATCTTTCTGTATTAAGTTCTTTTTCATTACATCCTAACATTTAACTGTTTTGTATCAATTTGTAGTATGTTTAACGTCTAATTCGTTGAAATTATCAATAGTTTGTATTCTATCAGGTAACTACATTCTTGATCACGAGTCTTATAGGACGTGTACTTTGAACGAGTACGAAGGAATCATGATTGTTCCTTGCAACTGTTTGTTTTCCTTATAAACTTAATTTACTTGCGACCATTTTTTTATGAGCATCGATTCTTTTTTCTTCTTATTCAGGTACTAATCTTTCAGATTCGGCCTTTTAAGGGTATTCTGTGACATTTTTGCCCCTCTCAGCTAATAGGAGTTTAAATAATTTGAAGTGTACATTTTTTTATGCGTTGGTTGTGTGAAGAAATTATGTGGTATGTTGTAGATGTTCATGTTCAGGTACTAATCTTTCAGATTCGGCCTTCTAAGGGTATTCTGTGACATTCTTTTTGTAGATTTTCATAGTGCACCATCTTTAGAGTCCTCAAATCAATGTACGTGGGGAGCTCAAAGTTTCTCATTTGGTATACGTAGGCTATGTTTGGCGCAGAGCTTTTTGGAGCTTTTTGGGGCGATGAGCGGTGAGCAGTGAGCTTTTTTATTTTTAGTGTTCGTTTGGCAAAGGAGCGGTGAGCTTTGCTATTTTTTAGGAAAGCTCATTTTTCCAATGCTTCTTTAGGAAGCTGTGAGCGGTGAGCAATGAGCTGTGGCTACAGCTCACAGCTACTGCTCACAGCTCACTGCTACTGCTCACTGCTACTGCTCACTGCTACTGCTCACAGCTACTTTCGCCAAACATAGCCGTACTGTAAACTTTACATAATTATTGTTGGGGGAAATCATACCTACATTACAATGTAGGCAATTCCCTACATTTCATTTGAAAAAAAAGGTAGGGACAGAGGGAAAACATGTCTGAGGGACTTACCGCAAGGACTGAACTGTACATTTCTAAAACTATTTTCAAAGGAAATGTAGGAACTTGCCTACATTGTAATGTAGGTATGATTTCTCCTTATTGTTATATGTTCCAGAACTATTAATTAAAAGGTTTTACTTTACTAAAACATTGTTATCATATGTATATATACTTAAGCGGGTCAGTCTACAGCACCAGCATTTCAGACTTCTACGCCTGCGTTTGGAATGTCGGGTCCTTTTGAAAGCACACATTTTAAAGTTTCAAGTCAACCAGCTTCTAACAACACAAGCGCTGTTTTTAGTCAATGTGTGGGCCTTACTGTAACCCCTTTTAATGATACGACACCAAAGTCAACCGATAATACATTTGGTACCCAGAGATCTGTCAGTCCATGCTGTTCAACCACATCAACCACCTGGATGAAGATATATCCTTTTATTTCCTTAGAGACTACATTTGGGGGTGCTCTAAACCTGAGCCCATAAGTCACATGAAACATATTTTAAGAAATTAAAAAAGAAAAAAATAATAAAAATAAAAAAAAAGAAACATAATTTGTATTTTGTACAACTTAAAGTTAAATCACATGTAAAATATTTGTTGACCACCTTATGTACCATCTAAGTTCACTTCACAATTTAAACATTTTTGTCTAAAACATCACAATCGATTCTATAGTGTACCGTTGCAAATAGCTTCGGACTTATACTTGTGGTAATGTTTATTTAATTTCCATATATTTTTCATTTGCAATTTTTTGAACTTTTATTGTAATTTTATGATGTTTGAACTACATCATCATGTGTTTATATTGCATTTAAACTATGAAGTTTGAGTTACACAAGAAGTCCGAATTGATAAGTAGTTGATTAGGATGAGTTACCAATTCAAATTTGTGAACACAAAATCCATATCATCAAAAACTAAACATACATTTCGTTATGCATTGTTTGTGGTTTTCGGCCGACAATCATACACGAAGATAACTTTGAATGGTGAAAGTTTTATAATTCATCTCTACAATGAGAATATTTCCAACATGCTTGGACTAAAAGGGCGAGTCAAACCGTTGGAATTAACTCGCCGAGTTGACTCAACCATAGCTTTAGACAACTTGACCAAATGCTGAAAAGGAGCATATGGTGGGATACAATGAGAAAAAATAACCGTTGTTGGTGTCAATATCAAGTCAATAAATCATGACCTTAACGAGTTGGGCACCTATACATTTCTTAACGAGAATGGGATTCCGGACATTGACTTTGACAAGCTTTTCGAGAATGAATAGACTCAATCTGGTAATGAAAACCGTGGTTGAGCTCAAAATAAGGCTCGCATATATAGGCTAGGACTATGAATTCGGTTGTTTTGAATTAATGCTCGTTAACAGGCAAGTTATGGGTTCGAGACTTGTTGCTTATGTGAAATCATTTATTATAAATGACAAATTTTCTCATTTTCTATCCTTCATTCTATAATAAGGAAGAATATTTTTATTTTTATTAGTTGCTTATAGTTATATTGGTAGTGTAGATCCTTAAATCAGTTACTATGATACTACATGATAACTAAATCTTAAGAAGTTTAAATCATATTTAGTTGCAACAACTTACACGTAAACCGACAACTAGTTTCATGTCTCTATCTAGTTTGTATCACTAGTTCTATCTATATTGTTATATAGTGCGGCTTTTGTTTACTGTTTGTGGTTTTATGTGTTCATGTTCAACTAGCTAATATATATAGTGACTCTTAATAACAACCGGAACACATCCTACATGGATCGCTACTGTAGCCCTAGAACTCGCAACTTCATATCCAAATATATTTATGTAGGATGTGTTCCAGTTATACACAAGTGATGTGTTGGATTGGAATCATTTTTTGTACAAATACCTGTAGATAAATTTTGGATCTTAAAACAAATATTGCAAGATATACCCCTTTCATGGTTAACTTCCAACAAAACTTAATTCATTTCTAAGAAGACTTGTACTATTTTCAATGAAACTAAAGCAAGTAGATTTTGGCACCAATGTATGTAAGTGTGATAATCATAGTCTTATAAGCGTAATAACTTTACAATATGTTTGCACGGGTGAAAAATATAAAGGAAGCTAGCAAATAACACGTGTTGCAGTGATTCCTCCCTTTACACAAAAGCAATAGCAAGGTACTTTAATTTTAGATAGAGCAAAATATCCCACATAGGAGGAGCTTGTAACCAAAAGTGGGTATGTATATAGACTCATATAAAAAAGGGTTAGTTAAGATAAAATGAATTTTGGTACTTGGTAAACTGTCACATTGGTTTTTGAACTAGAGTGGGATGTTTGTTAATACAAAAATACATTATTTCATTCTCTAGAACATAAATCACATGATAAATCCTTTCATGACCATTTATTCCATCTAACTTCACTTTAAAGTTTAACCATTTGTTCAAAGCTTTTGTCTAAAACATCACAAACGATTTCAAAGCGTCACTTTACAATTTGTCAATAGCTTTGGTTGATATTAATACAGAAAGAACGTTGTATAATTTATGCATTTAATATCTTTAGTATAATTTTGAGATGCTAGAAGTTTGTGAACGTGTGTTAATAATTACATATACCAAGTGCTAATAGCATCTTCAATAGGATATTTGAACAAAAGCTTTTTGTGATCCAAAAAAATGACTTTATACAATTTTGATTTTTTTTAACAAATAAAGAAAAACGACTTTTTAAAGTATTTGATTTTATTACAGAATAATAAATGTTTTTGAAATCTTTTAAAAAGGCAAAAGGTTAAAAAATAAATGTTTTTGAAATCTTTTAAAAAGACAAAAGGTTAAAAAATATGTGCATCAGAATTTGTATTGTAGATGTTACAATTACAAGTACTAACTTTTTATTACTATCATACAAATCTTTCAACACAATTTTGACCTTATAAATTGTAATGAGCTTTATAAACCTACTTTTAGTTTTAAATCTTGCCAATGTGGGATAATATCAAAACACAAAATTTGTTAAAGGAAACACAAAATCCTCCAAGCTTTTTAACAACTAAGAAGAACAGCTTTATAAAATATTTGATTTCTTCCCAAAAGAACATTTGTGAGGTATTTGTTATGGAAAAATTGAAATTCCATGATAACCTTTTAATGTAAATGGTACAAATGTAATGAGCCTTATAAACCCACTTTCATTTTTATCCGATAACCAATGTGGGTCAACACTAAAATACACACTTTGTAAAAGGAAACCACACATTCCAATATGGTGCAATGACACAGAATCTTGAAGCTTGATCATACTATGAATAAAACATGGAACTTGACTTATACAACACAAACACAAATCAATGTACGAAACATAAACTCTTAACCTCAAAATGCTTGACATAGTAACACAAGAGTTACTACAACTAATTCATTTCAATATATGTAAAATTTTAACAAATATATTTTTATTTTTCTTAACTTAAAAAGTCTGAAGATTTTTCAAAACTTACAACTCCATAACTTGGTCTTCTTTAGCACCATTTTACTCATTGTCTTCATGGTATCCACTTTATTCCTTCTTTTTTTTATTTTTCTTTCCTTAATTCAGAAGTGCAAATATGACAATAGAATGATGGATTGGATGATGTTTGATGACTATCATAATATGTGAATTCGATAGCATGACAAAATTCTTTCATTCAATCATTCATCAATTTCTTGCCTCACAATTTCTTTTCACCACGCAGTGGCCTTAGTAAATGAAGGCCAAAACAATTTTTCTTTATGAGTATCTTTGGGTGCAAGACGAATTTGATTGTAGCCAGAACATAAGTCTATTTTTAAAAAATATTCAAAACGAAACAATTCATCTAACAGCTCGTCAATTGTAGAAATGATCTGGAATGGTAATAGCATTTAGTGCACGATAATCTACATAAAAATGCAATGACCCATCGCTTTTGTAAACTAGTATAACCGTATAAGATAATGGGCACGTACTGGGTTTAATAATTCCTTCTCGAAGCATCTAAGAGATCAATCTTGAGGAAACATCAATGATTTTATTAGTTGTTGCATAAGATGATGGTTGTTGCATTGTGTCCGAAATTGTAATTGAGTGGCAAGAAGCGATTACCCCGGCCCTAGTCAAACATACGACATAATTGGCTATACGATGCCGGAGCAACACTTGATTTAGACTCACCTTTTAGGGTAACCCATCTTTCTTTATAGTAAAACTGAATGTTAGGGATTAAATAAACAAATAAGACTTGGCCTAATGTTTGAAACCATTGTATTCATAAAACAATGTCAGCACTGGGATGGACCCACATGTAAGCTAGGTAACGTACAGGCTACAACTGATTTTGATCTACAAAATGTAATTTTTTTCAAAAAGTGTTGCTTTTTAGTATGTGTAACACCTAAATATATTTTTGTGTTACTTCAGTTTAGCCTAAAAATTATTTATGGTGTGAATTTTGTTGTTCATGATAAACAAAATTATATGCAAGACCCTCCCAAAAGAAATTATGCAACCCCAACGAAAAATCATAGGTCGTCCCTGTATCAGTATCATGAATGTCTAGAACATACAAGGGATTAACAAAATCAAGTTGTTGAAGGATGAGGTTCATATAAGCACATATGCCGTGACAATATAGCAGTTTACCATTGCCAATTTGGATGTAAAAAAAAATTGTGCCCACAAGGATATTTATACTTAGATACACAAGTATAAAAACCCTTTAGTACACATCCAAAATATGTCGTGACAAACCATTGCCAATTTAGACGTGAAAAAAAATGTGTCCAAAAGATAATTATACTTAGATACACAATTATAAAAACCCTTTAATGCACATTCAAAATATGAATTGTAATGTGCTATATACAATGGATTAACAAAATCACGTTGTTGAAGGATGAGGTTCATATCAGTACATATGTCGTGACGATATAGCAGTTCACCATTGCCAGTTTGGACGCGAAAAAAAATTGAGCCCAAAAGGATATATATACTTCGATACACAAGTATAAAAACCCTTTAATACACATCCAAAATATGCTGTGACAAAACATTGACAATGAGGTTCATATCAGTACATATGCCGTGACAATATAGCAGTTCACCATTGCCAGTTTGGACGTGAAAAAAAATTGAGCCCAAAAGGATATATATACTTAGATACACAAGTATAAAAACCCTTTAATACAAATCCAAAATATGTTGTGACAAAACATTGCCAATTTAGACGTGAGAAAAAAATCGTGCACCAAAATAGCAGTTCACCATTGCCAGTTTGGACGTGAAAAAAAATTGAGCCCAAAAGGATATATATACTTAGATACACAAGTATAAAAACCCTTTAATACACATCCAAAATATGTTGTGACAAAACATTGCCAATTTAGACGTGAGAAAAAAATCGTGCACCAAAATAGCAGTTCACCATTGCCAGTTTGGACGTGAAAAAAAATTGAGCCCAAAAGGATATATATACTTAGATACACAAGTATAAAAACCCTTTAATACACATCCAAAATATGTTGTGACAAAACATTGCCAATTTAGATGTGAGAAAAAAATCGTGCACCAAAATAGCAGTTCACCATTGCCAGTTTGGACGTGAAAAAAAATTGAGCCCAAAAGGATATATATACTTAGATACAAAAGTATAAAAACCTTTTAATACACATCCAAAATATGTTGTGACAAAACATTGCCAATTTAGACGTGAGAAAATTATCGTGCACCAAAAGTTATTTATACTTAGACACACAAGTATTAAAACACTTTAATGCACATTTTAAATATGAAGTGTAATGTGCTATATAAACCGCTTTCATTTGTATCCCCAACCAATGTGGGATACATCATAACACCAACTTTTTAGATGAGACCACATCTATGCTATATTATAATGCACGTAAAATTCAAACCTCATTTCAAACATAACTCCTAACCAAAAATTAAGATAAGAAGCTCCAATCATGAGATGACATGTGTCACTTCTTAACAAACTCCAAGCCTAACTCCTAACCACTTAAAATTAAAATAAGAAGCTCTAATTATAAAGTGACATGTGTCATTTCTCTAACTAAAATTTCATCTTTATTTTCAAATTTAAATATCTTTTTATCTACTTTTTTTATAATCTAATTTCACCAACATCCATTTTGATATATATATATATATATATATATATATATATATATATATATATATATATATATATATATATATATATATTTAGTGGGTTTATTTTATTTTAATTCAAATTTTTACAACTTTAACCTTTATTTCAATTAATATAATCATGATTCGTCAAAATCATATACTTTTGGGGGAGTGTTTGACGGGTAAGAGATTGCGAGGGTATTTCTACATGCGGGAATAATGATGTCACGAGAAACGGGTAAGCAAACACATATATCACCGCCGCTGTGAGCGGGTATCCGACTAGTGTTTCAAAATGAAGCAATGACACAATCTTGAGAAAATTAAAAAGAAGGATAATTTGTACTGTACTAGATATATCACATGAAATATATACTTCTTGACCGTTTATTTGACATTAAATAAGTACACTTCAGAATTTCAATATTTCCTCAATAGTTCAAAATATTTTGTTCAAACATAACACTGGATTGGAGTGTCGTTTCGAATACCCAAGGTTATTTTTCTATAGTTTCCGATTCTTCATCATCATTGTTGTAACTTTTCAGTGTAATTTTGGGATGATAGAACTCAATGATCATGTTTTCATCTTTTATCTCAGTCATGAAGCTTGAGTTATGTCTTTTATGAAATCATGCAGGAATTCTGGATCGACAAGTGGTTGCTTATGATGAGTTACCACTTTAACCTTTTGAACACACACTCAAATTTGTCAAAACTAAGCATACGTTGCATTTTGCACTGTTTGTGGTTGTCGTCCTTCGGGTATTGTACCAAATGAGACAATCATCCACAAATATTAATGTGAATGGTGAAAGGTTAGCAATTCATTTCAACAACGAGCAAATGCACAACATGCTTGGACTAAAAGGGCGAGTCAAACCATTGGAGCTAACTCACCGTGTTGTTCACGACAACTTGACCGATGATGCTAAAAATAAACATATCCAGGAATATGATGATAAAGAAATGACACTTGATGGTGTTAAGGGACGGGGGGAATTAGACAAATCATGTCCTTAACGAGGTAGAAAATGGCGCGTATACATTTCTTGTCAAAAATGGGATCGGTGACAATGGACCGTGATATGTTTATCGAGAATGAAAGTTATCAAACCTTCAGCCGAGTTCAAAAAATCTGTTTTGCATAGTCGAGCTATGACAATGAGTAATTGAGTATCAATATTAATTTAGAAGTTAGAATGCTCTTGACTGGTGAGTCATATATTCGAGACTTGTTGACCAGTTAGTAATCCAACCAAAGCCACACTTAAATATTATACAGAGTATCTTGTAATGTAAATGTTTCGAACATTTTATACAGAGTATCTAGTCTACAAAAATCATTACACACCATCTAGCTCATGGAGCGTCATGAGAATTATAAACTATCTTTTACTTTTATCTCTAATTAATGTGGGACAATATTAAAACACAAACTTTGCTAAATGAGACAACACATTCTTACATGAAGCAATAACATAAAATCTTAGACACTACATTTGGGGGTGCTCTAAACGTGAGCCCAGTGGCATAAGCCACATGAAAAATATTTTAAGAAATTAAAAAAAAAAAAAAAAAAAAAACATAATTTGTATTTTGTACAACTTAAAGTTAAATCACATGTAAAATATTTATTGACCGCCTTATATACCATCTAAGTTCACTTCACAATATAAACATTTTTGTCTAAAACATCACAATCGATTCTAGAGTGTACCGTTGCAAATAGCTTCGGACTTATACTTGTGGTAATGTTTATTTAATTTCCATATATTTTTCATTTGCAATTTTTTGAACTTTTATTGTAATTTTATGATGTTTGAACTACATCATCATGTGTTTATATTGCATTTAAACTATGAAGTTTGAGTTACACAAGAAGTCCGAATTGATAAGTAGTTGATTAGGACGAGTTAAAAATTCAAATTTGTGAATACAAAATCCATATCATCAAAAACCAAACATACATTTCGTTATGCATTGTTTGTGGTTTTCGGCCTTTGGTTAGTGTACCAAATCTGGCAATCATACATGAAGATAACTGTGAATGGTGAAAGTTTTATAATTCATCTCAACAATGAGAATATTTCCAATATGCTTGGACCAAAAGGGCGAGTCAAACCGTTGGAGTTAACTCGCCGAGTTGACTCAACCATGGTTTTAGACAACTTGACCGATAATGATGAAAAAGAACATATGGTGGGATATGATGAGAAAAAAACAACCTTTGTTGGTGTCAATATAAAGTCGACGAATCATGACCTTAATGAGTTGGGCACTTATACATTTCTTGACGAAAATGGGATTCCGGATATTGACTTTGATAAGTTGATCGAGAATGCATCCACTCAATGGGGTAATGAAACCCCGTGGTTGAGTTCAAAATAAGGCTTGCATATATAGGCTAGGACTATGAATTCGGTTATTTAGAAATAATGCTCGTTACCAGGCAAGTCATGGGTTCGAGACTTGTTTCTTATGTGAAATCATTTATTATAAATGACAATTTTTCTCATTTTCTATCCTTCATTTTGTGATAAGGAAGAATATTTGTATTTTCATTAGTTGCTTATAGTTATATTGGTAGTGTAGATCCTTAAACCAGTTATTATGATAACATCTGATAACTAAATCTTAAGAAGTTTAAATCTTTGAAGAATAATATTTAGTTGCAACAACTTATATGTAAACTAACACTTAGTTTCATGTCTCTATCTAGTTTGTATCACTAGTTCTATGACTTTATCTATATTGTTATCTATTGTGGTTTGTTTACTATGTATGGTTTTATGCGTTAGTGTTCAGCTAGCTAATATATATAGTGACTCTTGATAACAACCGGAACACATCCTACATGGATCGCTACTGTAGCCCTAGAACTCGCAACTTCTTATACAACCAGGGTAAAAACCCTTTACCCAAAATATATTTATGTGGGATGTTTTCCAGTTATACAGAAGTGATGTGTTGGATCGGAGTCAATATCATGTACAAGTACCCGTTGATAAATTTCGGATCTTAAAAAGAATATTGCAAGATATACCTTTTGTATGGTTAACTTCCAACAAAACTTAATTCATTTCACATGATTCTACTAAGATGATAATCATAGTCTTATAAGCGTTATAACTTTACAACATATTCACAAGTGTGAACAATATAAAGGAAGCTAGCGAATAATACATTTGTCGTAGTGATCCCTCGCTTGAAACAAAAGCTACGTACTTTAATTCTACAGGAGAGCAAGTTGTCCCACATTGGAGGAAGTTGTAACCAAACGTGGGTATATATGTTGCTAGGTACTATAAGAAAAGGTAGTTTAGATAAAAATGGATTTTGATACTTGTCAAGCGGTCACATTGGTTATTTAGGTGCTAGCTAAAAAGCTTTAAACCAAAAACCAATATGGCTGTTGCTAGGTACTAGAATGCATTCCGTCTTTAATTTTTGAAAAAAGTTTCATATTACATTACAATTAATAAGGGATGATATAAGTAAATATATATACATATAACGTAAATTACAAGAAAAATCCTTTCATGACCATTTATTTCCGTCTAACTTCACTTTATAAGTTAACCATTTGTTAAAAGCTTTTGTTACAAACTTGTGTCATACCATTATTTACCCTGCTATAAAATGCCAACTATATACAATGCAATATGTACAATGACTTTTTAAAACAAAGGTTGTAACATTTTGGCGTAATAAAGCTGATAAAAATTCTAGAGTAACTGAGCCCAATGGCATAAGTCACATGAAAAGTATTTGGAAAATTAAAATAAAAAAAAAGAAAAAAAAGATAATTTGCACAAGTTAAATATGTTGTCTAAAACATTACAATTGATTTTTAGTGTCCCTTTGTGAATCACCTTGGACTTTTTGCTTGGACTAGAATGGCTAGTCAAACCATTGGAGTTAACTTGCCGAGTTGACTCAATTATGATTTTAGACAACTTGATCGATAATGCTGAAAAGGAACATATTGTGGGATATGATGAGAATAAAACAACTTTTGTTGGTGTCGATATCAAGTCAACAAATGATAACCTTAACGAGTTGGGCACCTATACATTTCTTGACGAAAATGGGATTCCAGACATTGACTTTGATAAGTTTATCGAGAATGAATTGACTCAATCGGGTAATTAAACATGTGGTTGAGTTCAAAATACTGCTTGCATATCCATGCTAGAACTATAAATTGAGTTGTTTAGGATGCTCGTTAGGAGAATTGATGTATATGTGAAATCATATATAGATGACGAATTTTCTCATTTTCTATCATTCATTCTATAGTAAGGAAAAATATTTTTGTTTCCATCAGTTGCTCCTTTAACCAGTTACTACTATCATACCATCTGATAACTAAATCTTAAAAAGATAGCTACTTAAAGAACAATATTAAGTTGCAACAAGTTACAATATGCCTTACTTATAAATTAAAGTATCATATTCTAAGAAAATAATAAAAAAGAACATTCTTTACAACATAAACCACATGAAAAATATTTGATTACCATTTATTTTCATCTGATTTGACTTTAAAATTTAACCCTTTGCTCATTTGTTCAAAGCTTTTGTCTAACACATCACAATTTATTTCAAGCGTCACTTTACAAGTTGTTAATAGCTTTGGTTGATTTTTATACGAAATGAACGTTCTATAATTCTGAGATGCTAGAAGTTCGTGTGTTAATAATCACATATACTAGTGCTAAAAGCATCTTCAATAAGGTATTTGAACAAAAGCTTTTTGTGATTGAAATACATACAATTTTGGTTTGTTTTTGAACAAATAAAGAAACACGACACTATAAAGTATTCGATTTTATTTGAAAAAGTATCTAAGTGGTTTTCAAGTCCTTCAAAAGACAAATAAATAAATAAATAAATGCATGGATAGAGAATTTGTATCATAAATGTTAACGGTGTCAATCTTTTTCATTGTTATCTTACAAACCCTTATCTCATGGATTCAAATATACAAATAGTAATGAGTATTAAAAACTCACTTTTATTTTTATCTCTAGCCAATGTGGGATAATATCAAAACACAAACTTTGTTAAATTAAACACAAAGGTTTTTAATAACTAAGAAGAAAAGCTTTATTAAATATTTGATTTCTTCCACAAGAACTATTGCGAGGTACTGTATTTATTTTGGAAAAAATATTATTCGAAGATAAATTTTGATTGTAAATAGTACAAATATAATAACCCCAAAAAACCCACTTTCTTTCAACATTAAAATACACACTTTGTAAAATGAAACCACTCGTTCGGATATGAAGCAATGACACAAAATCTTGGATCATACTATGAATTAAAAAATGGAACTTGTCGACTGATATAACACAAACACAAACAATTGTAGGAAACATAAACGATGAACCTCAAAATGCTTGAAATTGTAACACAAGAGTTGTTACTAATTTTTTCAATGGATGTAAATTTTAACAAACATAAACGTTCGCAGTTTGCATTGTAGTTCTTGGAACGTTTTTAGACCTTTGGAATGCTAGAACCACATGTATTTAAATTGCATATTTATCTTTGTCAATGAAGCTTGAATTATGTTTAATAAGACATCGAGTGTTTTACGATATCATGCAAGAAGTATGGATCGATAAGTGGTTGTTATGATGGGTTACCAATTCAACTTTGTGAAGATACAATCAAAAAAACAGAAACTAAACATACATTTGGCTTTGATTTTTGAAAATTTAAGTTTGAGGATGGTTTCAAAACTAAACATACATTCCGCTTTGATTTTTTTCAATTGTAGGAAACATAAACGATGAACCTCAAAATGCTTGAAATTGTAACACAAGAGTTGTTACTAATTTTTTCAATGGATGTAAATTTTAACAAACATAAACGTTCGCAGTAAACAGAAACTAAACATACATTTGGCTTTGATTTTGAAAATTTAGTTTGAGGATGGTTTCAAAACTAAACATACATTCCGCTTTGATTTTTTTCAATTGTAGGAAACATAAACGATGAACCTCAAAATGCTTGAAATTGTAACACAAGAGTTGTTACTAATTTTTTCAATGGATGTAAATTTTAACAAACATAAACGTTCGCAGTTTGCATTGTAGTTCTTGGAACGTTTTTAGACCTTTGGAATGCTAGAACCACATGTATTTAAATTGCATATTTATCTTTGTCAATGAAGCTTGAATTATGTTTAATAAGACATCGAGTGTTTTACGATATCATGCAAGAAGTATGGATCGATAAGTGGTTGTTATGATGGGTTACCAATTCAACTTTGTGAAGATACAATCAAAAAAACAGAAACTAAACATACATTTGGCTTTGATTTTTGAAAATTTAAGTTTGAGGATGGTTTCAAAACTAAACATACATTCCGCTTTGATTTTTCAAAATTAAAAAAAAAAAAAAAATGCTATGCTAAGGGCCCTGATACTGCATATGCTTATTATGCTACAATCAAAAAAACAGAAACTAAACATACATTTGGCTTTGATTTTTGAAAATTTGAGTTTGAGGATGGTTTCAAAACTAAACATACATTCCGCTTTGATTTTTCAAAATTAAAAAAAAAATGCTATGCTAAGGGCCCTGATATTGTATATGCTTATTATGCTACACTACAAAACCATCAACATAACATATAAGAAAAATAGAGTGTAAAGGGATTTATAAAGCCGCTTTCATTCTTAACCCTATCCGATATGGGATTTCATTAATGCACAAACTTTGTTAAATGAGACCACAAGTACCAATAAGAAGCAATGACACAAAATATTGAGGCTGTATCATACATTCATACTATCAAATATCAATCAAATTGTGAAACTTGACAACTGATATAACACAAGAGCTATGAAAACATACACAACAATTGTACGACACATAAACTCTTTGCCACAAATTGCTTGACACAGTGGGATTGAATGTCCTCGTGTTAATGCGACTAATGCGTTTCAATGGTCTTATTAGATGAAGCCTAAAACAATGTTTTTTATCCGTTCTAGATCTAAATCCAAGTATCCAACAAAATGCTAGTTATTGGTTACATAAAAATATAACCGAAGTAAGAATAACAGTTACAACTTACAAAGGTGAATAGCATGTTTAATATTTCAAGTATTATTTTAAGAAAATTAAAAAGAAGGATAATTTGTAGTAGATATATCACATGAAAAATACTTCTTGACCGTCAATTTGACATTGATTAAGTACACTTCACAATGTGAATATTTCCTCATTAGTTCAAAATATTTTGTCTAAAACGTAAAAATCTACCTTGGAGTGTCAGTTTTTTTTGGGTAAAGGGTTTCGATACCCGGTGAATAGAATAAATGAAATAATAATGTTGTTACATGAGAGAGTGGTGATGAGCCACTCTAAACCAATTGCAAATGCAAAAGCTATATGTTCACTTTCAAACTTAACAACAAAAACATAAACTAAATAATACACAACATGAGCTTGGACAAGAAAATAACACCCTTCCATGTAGCCAAGACTATGCCTCTCTCATATCAGGTCACGTTGAATTAATCTTCCACTTGAGAAAAATGTCCATAACAACCAAAACATAAACTAAATAATACACGACATGAGCTTAGGGTGTCAGTTTCGAATGCCCAAGGTCACATTTCTTTAGTTTCCGCACTCTTCATCGTCTTTGTTGGAACTTTCAATTTAATTTAGGGATGCTAGAAGCCAGTGATCATGTTTTCATCTTTTATCTGTGTCATGAAGTGATACTTTAAACTCTTAGGTGCGACTTGATCAGTTATGGCCCAAAACTAAAACTTTTGGATTCTGATAATTGGAAACTGTTTGGTTGCAGATAAGGCAGTATTTGACCAACATTTTCTGGTTTGGGATCAATAGTGGATCAAAAACCATTACTTACGAACATAGGATTAGTAACAATAGCGATTACCAACCATCCATCTATATTTATTTAGCTTATCCACCCATAAGGAAAAAAAAAAAAAAAAAAGCAAATGAATGATGGATACATGCACACAAAATCATTTTATACCTAGTAGTGGTGCCGCCTATATAAATGCATTTTTCCGGAATGTAAAGAGAGAGCTATAAGAGGTGAAGTAGACGGGGATCAAGTGCTTTACGATTGAAAGATTATTAGTGTCTCGTCTTCCAGGTTTTAGTCACGTTGTGGAAAAAGAACATGATGGTTTTACACCCTTCAGCATAAGTAGTGGTGCCGCCTATATAAATGCATTTTTCCGTTTTATCAACTTGTACGTCGTAGAATTGATGTGTGGTGTGGGAACATGACTACCCCAGTCGATTGCAACTGTGAAAATGGGAATATATATTACGAGTGAGATCTTCAGAATCATTATGAGTCAAAAGATGAAATAATGCATTGTAGAGGCGTCACCACAACTCAAGGGGTGGACAATATCAAAACACAAATTTTGGTAACAATAAACTTTTTTTTTTCCTATTAAAACAAAAAAGTTTCTTAATGACTATTATTGTAACCAAAAAACTTTCTTAATGACTCATATTGTAACCAAAACTGACACGTGGCAACATTAATTATTCCTTAAGAAAGTTTTTTTATTACAATAAGAGCATCCACTACAAGAGGTCCATGAATAGGTTTAAAAAACTTGAAAAGGTTTATATCTTGTTTCAACCATAGTGAGAAATCTATGTGGCATAAAAAGGTCCTAGTTTTTGGACCTCTTCAAAAACTCAACATAATTAATGCATGTGTAATGTGAAGCATTTTTAAAGTTGTAATACATTTTTAGCATAGTGAGAAAAGGTTTATAAACTCAAAAGGTTTATAATTTATTGATATATGATGACATGGAACACTTATAAAGCTTTATAAATTTTAACCATAGTGGATGCCCTAAAGTCATTAAGAAAGTTTTTTTGTTTTAATAGTAAAAGGTGGCAAGTTTGTATATTTTTGGACCATTAACCCTTAACCCAAAAAAACATTTAGGGTGTGTTTGTTTCATTAAGATGTTTTGTGTCTGAATCTGACTACCACATCTTACTGGTAAAATGTGGCTATAAAGTCTGAATATGAATGAAATATTGTTGTTTGTTTTTGCATAATTGTCTGAATGATTTTAATTATCGGTTTTTATAATTTAAACATTAAACCATTGCAATACGGTGCATAATAACTTGTGTAAAGATTATACAAAACATTTTTATTATAAATTTAACACGGGTAATAACCATTAAAAATAATAAAGTTTGTTATTCAAATGCGGTAACATTTTTTTTCCTATAAAAGACTTTGAAAATACGAATATTTTTACAAACAAGATTATGGCTTGTTAGGTGTTAACTATTGTTTGGGCCAAGTAAATTTGGTTAGGCCTTTATACTTTCCAAAGCCCATTTTGTTTCTATACGTAAGCCATCCTCCATCATTTTTGTTCTCTAAACCTAGTATATCTGCAGAGCCGCATCAACTCTTTTATTTGCAAACATGGTGGCACAAATCTCATAAACACGTAAACACTCTTTCATCATCATAAAAATCATTTATTAACAGTTATATGTGGATTGTTAAAGAAATAGTGTTGATGAATGGATACAACACAGGTTCAGAGGTGATAAGAGGTGAGCACCACCTCTTACTCGGTCAGATGAAGAAGGTTTTATTGCGTCTGAATTGATTCGAAAAAACAAACAACTCCCATGTCTGACCGTGTCTGACTGAGTAAGAGTCAGAGGCGGTTCAGACTTTTTTTGCAAAAACAAACACACCCTTATACTCGTTTCATAATTCATATAGCATTAAAAACACCAATTATCATATTCATATACCATTAAAAACTCGAATTTATAAAAGACTCGAAAAATTAGATGTAAAAAAGAAAATTAAAAATCAGAGTTATAAAAACTATAAAATAGAATCAGATTTATAAAAAATTCAGAATTATTAGAAACAAATCTCAAAAATCGAATCTATAAAAGTTAAAAATCAAATATCAAATCTAATAAATAACACTAACAATCGGATTTTTCATATTAAAAAAAAAAGAAAAAAAAAATCTTCTAATTAAAGATTTAAAAAAGAAACTCATATTTATATGTAAAAAGACCCAAAAACTCATATTATATAACTCAAAACGACAGCAATAGCAACGGCGGCAACAGCTGGTCGGCAAAAGCAGCGGCGGCGGAAGTGAGGATATATGGAAGTGAGGTCGGGCGGTTGAGGGTCCGACGGTTGAGGGGTTCCGGCGGTGAAAGGGGTCCATCGTTTGAGGGTGTTGGCGATAAGGGGTGTTGGTGGTGGGAGATTTGAAAAATTAAAAGTTTATTGTCAGAATAGTAAAAGGTGGCAAGTTTGTATATTTTTTGGACCATTAACCCTTAATTAATGTTGCCACGTGTCAGTTTTGGTTACAATAAGAGTTATTAAGAGAGTTTTTTTGTTACAATAATAGTCATTAAGAAACTTTTTTGTTTTAATAGAAAAAAAAAGTTTATTGTCACAATAGTAAAAAATGACAAGTTTGTATATTTTTTTGGACCATTAACCCTTATATTAATGGACTTGTTAAATTCACATCCTTTTGTGGTAAGAGTTTCTCAACAAAACCTTTTTAAAGGTATTTGGTTTTACTTTTAAAAAACAAGTCTTGATAATTTTTTTGTATTGTAAAGCTACAAATGTTAATATTTTTTCATAGTTACTTTACAAGAACTTTCATAACACTTGCAAACGTTACATATGTAATAAGATTTACACACCCACTTTAATTTTTATCCCTAACCAATGTGAGACAACCTCAAGACACAAACTTTGTTAAATGAGACCACAAGCTCCAAGTTCAAACATGATAGATTTGAGGAATCGGTTTGGCTTTCGGGTCTAGCATCTTGGTTGTACCAGTAAATCAAGGATTTTACTCATGTTTGTGAAACGCCATGAGTTATAATATTAATGCTAGAGTGGCTAAAATCTATTTCATTGCTTGCATGGAAAAATGGTCAAATGTGATTCAAGAAGGACAAAACGCAAGCAAGTGTTAGACATTATAAAACCCCGTAAGTATAATTTTATTATTAACCATTATTTATAATGGTAAAACCTTAGATACCTTCAACCCACAAACCGAGCTTGGGCCTATTTATTCTCTAATAGCAAGTAGCTTATTAAAGTCTATAGTAATTGTTTGTAAGACCAAAATACGTGTATCTTATTTATTGTCTAATTATTTGACACTTCTCCAACATTTTGTTGGTGTAGTTGTAATACTATTTCAAGAAAAATCTTCCCAAATATTGAGCAAAATGATTCATTAATTGTTTGCTTAGATATAAGCACTTTTTCGCAGTTCAATAACACGATATCGATGTTGGAAGTCTTAATAAAATCAATCTTAATCATCAATAATGTGTTTAGATGCATGATTTCTCTCATATCACCTGTATATATATTCATGTGGAATCATACACACAGAAAAAAAAATCAAGATTGATCAGTAGAGAATTGTTGGTTTCTTTGCTGCAAATAAAATATCACCTGGTTTCTTGATGATCAAGTATAAGTAACTTTTTCCATAAATAAATTGTACAAATCTTAAGACACAACTTAACATAAAAAAGTGCAATGAGAGTTATAAAGCCACTTTCGGTTATATCTCTAAACAATGTGGGACAACAATAGAGCAGAAACTTTGTTAATTGAACAAATTATTACATTAAGAAATGACACAAAATCTAGAGCCTGATACTTAGGGGTTGTTTGATAAGAAATGTGATTTAGCACTGAATGAATCAAAGCTGGTAAATGATTTGTTGTTGCTGAGTGGACATGATTTTGAGTGAAAATTATTGTTTGATTACTGTTCTGAATAAACAATCTGAGTAACATGAAATTATTAACTTAACCTTTTGTCTGGCATCGAGTGAAATATTTTGTTTAATAAATGTTTGGAAATATTTATTGAGAGAAATTTATAACTTAAGCAAAATAAATGTGGGTTTAAGAAACACAACGAAATAAATGTTAGAATTAAAAAATGTAAAAGAGTGTAATTGAAAATTCATTAAAACGATGTAGCTTCACAAATTTTAGTTTCTAAGTATATAATAACATTAAGGACTTTATTGATTCCATCTCGTCACTTTAATATATAAAATTCATACAATACTTTATGTTCACCTATAAATTTAGTTAGAAAGAGTGAATAATAAAAGTATAAAACTGATACGGAGTAGTAATAATTGAAGTCAGCACCTATGACATAAAAGTGTTAAAAAGGATATTTAAGTCAAAGCCTAAGCTACTGAATGGGAGGACTAGTCTAAGGCTCATGGCCCACTCAGAACTGAGTTGTATCACACAACGTACCACTTTACTCTATTAAACAACATGAGGTTTGACCGATTCAGGTTTGGCTGCTGAGTCATATCATTAAGTGGCAATCAAACACACCTTTACTTTCACTTAAATCATGAAACTTGACGGCTGATATAACATAAGAGTTATGAAAACTTACACAAACTCTTAGACACAAAATGCTTAAACAATATGATAATTCATTTTCCTGGATGTAAAATTTTAACAAATATAATTTTCTTATTCTTGCACAACGAAAGTAATAAGAAGTTAAAAACTCCAGTATCCTTTACCACAACTTCATCTATGTTCATGGTATCCCCCTCATTCTATTCTCTTTTTTCTTTCTGAATTTGTAACATATGACAATAAAATTATGGATATATGATGATGTTTGATGACTATCATAACATGTGAAAACGGTAGCATGATAAAATTCTTTCATTCAATCATTTATCAACTTAATTTCTCACGTTTTTTTATCAGCTAGTAATGGTCTTAGTAGGTGAAGCTCATAATAATCTTCTTTTTAGCCCGTCTAGAGCTACATTTAGGTATCCAACAAAATGTTGGTTTACATAATATAAAGTCAAGTAGTATCATTTTAAGAAGGAATTAAAAGAAGCATATATATGGACAACATATACAATGTTTTTGAAATACTTATTAGGAAATGTATATTGTCTAAAACATCACAATCAGATAAATTCAGATTTTGGAAGGTCAGATTCGAATAGTTCCAGTTCAACTTTATACCCAAGGTAATGTCTCTTTAAGTTTCGCATTTTTCATCGTCATTCTTGAAACTTTTTGGTGTAATCTTGGGATATTGGAACTACATGGTCATGTATTTGAATTGCATCTTATATCTTTGTTCTGAAGCTTGAATTATGTTTAATATACATCGAGTGTTTTATGAAATCATGCAGGAAGTTTGGATCGACAAGTGGTTGCTTATGATGAGAATTATCACTTCAACTTTGTGAACACACACTCAAAATCATCAAAAACTAGAAATACATTTCGTTTTGATTTTTCAAAAAAAAAAAAAAGACGAGTTTGAGGATGATTTTTCAAAACAAAAAAGAATGATTTGCTGAAGGTCTGGTATACGTATATGCTACAACAATTAACCTTTTTCAAAGCTACATGCACCACAAAATTTTTTAACAGAGCGTACAAGCAAATTGAAGTGTAAAGAAGCTTATAAAGCCGCTTTCATTATTAACCGTATCCGTTGTGGGAAAACATTAAAACATTAACTTTGTTAAATGAGGCCACAAGTACCAACAAGAACAATGACACAAAATATCGAGGTTGTATCATACTATCAATCAATCAAATCGTGAAACTTGACAACCGATATAACACAAGAGCTATGAAAACGTACATAAAACAATTGTACGAAACATAAACTCTTAGCCTCAAAATGCTTTTCATAGTGGGATTGAATGTCCTTGTGCTACTGCAATTAATTTCTTTTAATGGTCCCATAAAACAATTTTTTTTTATCTCATCTAGACCTATACAACTTGAGTCAAGTTAGGTTATTATGAGCCATTGGATTTGATCCAATGATTCAAATCAAAATAACATTCGATCAAATCCAATGGCTCATAATCACACAACTTGAGAGGATCTTGCTCCACAAAATTGAAACGCCAACTTAGTTAAATGAGACTACACATTCCAACATGAAGTGCTGACACAAAATCTTAAAGCTGGGTCTTGCTATCAATTAAATCGTCTAACTTGACAACTGATCGACATAACACAAGAGTAACGAAACGTGCACAAACAATTGTGCAAAACCCAAACTTTTAAGCCTCACAATGTTTGACATAGTGGTATTGGATGTCCTCCTGCTAGTGCAACTAATTCGTTTCAATGGATGTAAAATATTGACACCTCTCCTTTACCGGTCTCCTTTACCGCCACCTCTTCGTCTTAGCCCATCTAAAGCTACATCCAAATATCCAACAAATTGTTGGTTACGAACACATATAACCAAAGTAAGAATGACAGTTACACAAAAAGTCAACTGTCATACTAAGAATAATTTGTACTACATAAATCACATGAAAGTACTTTTTGACCATTTATTTGCTTAAAATTAATTGTCTAAGACATCACAATCAATTTATACTAGAGGTAATGTTTCTCTGATTTTCACATTGTTCTAACTTTTAGTGTAATTTCGGGATATTTGAACTACATGATCATGTGTTCATATTCCAATTATATCTTGAAGTTTGAGTTATGCAGGAAGGTTGGATCGATAAGTGGTTGCATATGATAAGTTACCACTTCAACTTGACCACAATCAAAATTGTCAAAAACTAAAGGTGCATTTCGCTCTGCATTGTTTGTGGCTTTCAGCCTTTGGTTATTATAGCAAATATGGCAATCATACACGAAGATAACTGTGAATGGTGAAAGTTTTATAATTCATCTCAACAATGAGACTATTTCCAACTTGACCGAGTTGATTCAACCATGGTTTTAGACAACTTGACCGATGATGCTGAAAAGGAACATATGGTGGGATATAATGAGAAAAAAACCCCATTTGTTGGTGTCAATATCAAGTCAACAAATCATGACCTTAACGAGTTGGGCACCTATCGTTGCTTGACGAGAATGGGATTCCGGACATTGACTTTGAGAAGCTTTTCGAGAATGAATCGACTCAGTCAGGTAATGAGAACCGTGGTTGAACTCAAAATAAGGCTCGCATATATAGGCTAGGATTATGAATTCGGTTGTTTAGAATTAATGCTCGTTAACAGGCAAGTCATGGGTTCGAGACTTGTTGCTTATGTGAAATCATTTATTATAGATGACAAATTTCATCATTTTCTATCCTTCATTATGTGGTAAGGAAGAATATTTTTATTTTCATTAGTTGCTTATAGTTATATTGGTAGTGTAGATCCTTAAACCAGTTATTATGATAACATTTGATAACTAAATCTTAAGAAGTTTAAATCCTTGAATAACAATATCTAGTTGCAACAAGTTACATGTAAACTGACAGCTAGTTTCATGTCTCTAGCTAGTTTGTACCACTAGTTCTATCTATATTGTTATCTAGTGCGGTTTTTGTATACTATGTGTGGTTTTATATGTTCGTGTTCAACTAGCTAATGTATATAGTGGCTCTTGATAATAACTGTAACACATCTTACATGGATCACTACTGTAGACCTAGCATTCGCAACTTCATATCCAAATATATTTATGTGAGATGTGTTCCGGTTATACACAACTGGTGTTGGTTCGGAGTCAATTTTCTGTACAAGTACTCGTATATAATTTTCGAATCTTAAAAAGAATATTGCAAGATATACCCCTTTCATGGTAAACTTCTGACAAAACTTAATGTATTTCACATGATTCTACTAAGAAGATTTCTGGTATTTTAGTCTATTATGTACCAGTGAAATTAAAGCAAGTATGTTTTGCCACCATAGTATGTAAGTGTGATAATCATAGTCTTATAAGCGTAATAACTTTAGAGCATGTTTGCAAGTGTGAACATTATAAAGGAAAATAGCAAATAACACATTTGTTGTAGCTATCCCTCCCTTGACACAAAAGCTAAGTACTTAAATTTTATGGAAGAGCAAATTCTCCCATATTAGAGGATGTTGAAACCAAAAGTGGGTATATATGTAGAATCATATGTAATAGGGTTGGTTAAGATAAAAATGAATTTTGGTACTTGGTAAGGTGCCGCATTGGTTACTTAGGTGCTTACTAAAAAGCTTTAAACCAATGTGAATCTTCCTTAGGACGAAAATACATTCCGTCTTAATTTTTTTTTAATTGATGGGATAAGTAAAAAAAATATTCTCTAGAACATAAATCACCTAAAAAATCCTTTCACAACCATTTATTCCATCTAACTTCACTTTAAAATTTAACCATTTGTTCATTTGTTCAAAGATTTTGGCTTAAACATAACAATCGAATTCAAAGCGTCACTTTGCAATTTGTGAATAGCTTTGGTTGATTGTATACTATAGGAACGCTTTTATTTTATGCTTTTAATATCACTAGTGTAATTTTGAGATGCTAGAAGTTTGTGATCGTGTGTTAATAATCACATATACCAAGTGCTAATAGAGTCTTCGGATGCTTGTACAAAAGCTTTTTGTGATTGATAAATATGATTTGATAAAATTTTGATTTCTTTTTAGAAAAAAACCTTTAAAAGGCTTTTGATTTTTATTTTTTTCCTTTTCAATCTAACAAAAATTAAAAAATGTCCAGAATTTGTCCTTGTATTAAGAAATATGACATGATAAAAAGTTGTTTAGAATGCTCTTTACACTATTTAATATTTTTCCAAAAATTTAAAAAGTTTTGACTAAGACTATTGTATTTTTGATGTTAAAGTGTGAGCAACTTTTTTCATTGGTAATATACTAAAGTCTTTATCACAACTTGAAGTGTGAGAGTGTAATAAGAGTTATAAAGTCACTTTTAGTTTTATCTCAAACCAATGTGGGACAACATTAAAACACAAACTTTGTTTAATAGAACACATTTTAACATTAAGAAATGACACAAAATCTTGAGCCTGGATCTTACTTTCACTTAAATCGTGAAACTTGACAATTGATATAACATAAGACTTATGAAAACTTACACAAACAATTACACAACATAAACTCTTAACCACAAAATGTGACAATATGATAATTCATCTTAATGGATGTAAAATTTTAACAAATATATTTTTCTTTTTCTTGCATAACGAAGATTTTCAAAACGTTAAAACTCCAATCTCTTTTCCAACCACTTTATCTATGTTCATGGTCTTAGTCGATGAAGCTCAAAACAATCTTTTTTTAGCCCGTCTAGAGCTACAATCAAAGTATCCCACCTAAAGCCATGTATCATTTTAAGAAGGTATTCAAAAAGGACTAAAAGGGCAAGGCGAGCCATTGGAGGTAACTCACCATGTTGTTCTAGACAACTTGATTAATGATGCTTGAAATAAAAATATCGAGGAATATGATGATAAAGAAAAGACATTTTTGATGGTATCAAAGGACGGGAATATATATCATAACGAGTTAGAAAATGGTGCCTATATATTTCTTGACGAAAATGGGATTCAGGACATTGACCGTGATATATCTTAACAAAAAATGAGTTGAATCAATCCGGTAATGAAAGTTATGAGACATGTGGTTGAGTTTATAGAAATGTTTATGCTAGTACAATGAGTAATTAGAAGCTCTTGACTCGTGGGTCGTATATTCGAGACTTGTTGCATTTGTGAAATTGTATCATAGGTAATAAGGTTTCTCATTCTATATTGTTGATATCCATTATTATAGGCTTTATAGCTGTTTTTTTTATTTGTCTTATAAAAAAACCTTATGTGAAAACTTTAATACAGAATAACAAGTACGTTTGCTCAAAAAAAAAATAATAATAAAAAAATAAAAAAATAAAATAAATTGCTTGTGTAATTTAGTGCCGATGTGAAGAGCAAAGCTAATTAGAATAGGTTTATTATCATATTAGATTACTATATATTTAAATTTAAATATGGTATATTATATCCTATTTTATTTGCTAAGCTCACTTCACATAAGGCCACATAAACTAATTTGTGGCCTTCTTGACAATTTTATTTGCTAAGCTTACTTCACATTTTAAGCATTTCTTCATTCGTTCAACCAAGTTTGAGATCTGTTTCAATCTGGTACCTCAAACTTTATATCAACCATAAAAACTATCAAAGTTTCAAAATTGTTATATTCTTATGTAATTTTTATGTTAGAGTGACCAGAATGGAATACTTCTCAAACTTGGTTATTATTTTGTGGTTATTGTTTATGTTTAGTCGTGCTTTAACGGGTTGTACATAAAGTTGGTTGGAATTAGTTAAATTCAGGGGGTGGGTGTTTAAAATTAATGTACAACATGTTAATGCATAGATGGATACTCTAAGCACATTAATTTCATAAAATTACTTAATAATGAAACAGTTTTGAAACTTTGATGGTTTTTATGATTAGTATAAAGTTTGAGGTATCAAATTGGAACACTCGTGAAACTTGGTTACTAATGGGTGACCTATTCCCGTTCAAATATTATGTCTAAAGTACCGCAATTTATTTCAGAGTATCAGGTATTGAATAGCTCCGGGACAAACACATAAAAAGGGATGGCTTTACCCGTTTTGAATCTGTGTGGCGATCGATTCAAACCCTGTCGATTAGTCGGGCAAAAGGTGGAAAACCATGATTACTGAAAGAAAATAAAAAAGTTATTTGATTCTCTTTAAAAACAAGAAAACGAAAAGTTAAGTTAATTGATTTATCTTTTAAAAAATGATTATAGCTTTACCCGTTTTGAATCTGTGTGACGATCGATTCAAACCACGTCGATTAGTCGAGCAAAAGGTTGAAAACCATGATTACTGAAAGAAAATACAAAAAAAAAAAAAAAAAAAAAAAAAAAAAAAGTTATTTGATTTCTCTTTAAAAACAAGAAAACGAAAAATTAAGTTAATTGATTTATCTTTTAAAAAATGATTATGGCTTTACCCGTTGAATCTGTGTGACGATCGATTCAAACCCCGTCGATTAGTCGAGCAAAAGGTTGAAAACCATGATTACTGAAAGAAAAAAAAAGTTATTTGATTTCTCTTTAAAAACAAGAAAACGAAAAGTTAAGTTAATTGATTTATCTTTTAAAAAATGAGCGTGCTGAAAAGTTTATGTATCTAGCACACTTTTAACACAAACCTTTAACACACCCACGAACATTTTAAGTGTAATGAGACTTCAAACCCCGTCGATTAGTCGAGCAAAAGTTTGAAAACCACGATTACTGAAAGAAAATAAAAAAGTTATTTGATTTCTCTTTAAAACAAGAAAACGAAAAGTTAAGTTAATTGATTTATCTTTTAAAAAATGATTATGGCTTTACCCGTTGAATCTGTGTGACGATCGATTCAAACCCCGTCGATTAGTCGAGCAAAAGGTTGAAAACCATTATTACTAAAAGAAAATTAAAAAAAAAAGTTATTTGATTTCTTTTTAAAAACAAGAAAACGAAAATTTAAGTTAATTGGTAAAAATGATTATGACTTTACCCGTTGAATCTGTGTGACGATATTAGTCGAGCAAAAGGTTGAAAACCATGATTACTGAAAGAAAATAAAAAAAGTTATTTGATTTCTCTTTAAAAACAAGAAAACGAAAAGTTAAGTTAATTGATTTATCTTTTAAAAAATGATTATGGCTTTACCCGTTGAATCTGTGTGACGATCGATTCAAACCCCGTCGATTAGTCGAGCAAAAGGTTGAAAACCATTATTACTGAAAGAAAAAAAAAAAAAAAAAAAAAAAAAAAGTTATTTGATTTTTTTTTAAAAACAAGAAAATGAAAATTTAAGTTAATTGGTCTATCTTTTAAAAAATGATTATGGCTTTACCCGTTGAATATGTGTGACGATCGATTCAAACCCCGTCGATTAGTTGAGCAAAAGGTTGAAAACCATGATTACTGAAAGAAAATAAAAAAAGTTATTTGATTTCTCTTTAAAAACAAGAAATCGAAAAGTTAAGTTAATTGATTTATCTTTTAAAAAATGAGCGTGCTAAAAAGTTTATGTATCTAGCACAGTTTTAACACAAACCTTTAACACACCCACGAACATTTGAAGTGTAATGAGACTTGTAAACCAACTTTCATTTTTATCCCATATCGATGTGGGACAACGTTAAAAACATAAATATTCTTAAACGATACCGCACGATCTAACATGAAACAATGACACAAAATCTTGAGGCTGGATCTAACAATCAATTAAATCGTGAAACTTGAAAGCTAATATAGCGCAAAGATTGGTGTACCAAACGAGATGATCATACACAAAGATTAGTGTGAATGGAGAAAGGTTTGCATTTCATTTCAACAACGAGCAAACTCATGAATAAATAAAGATATCGAGGAATATGATGATAAAGAAACGACATTTGATGGTGTCTAAGGGAAGGTAATTTATATCACAAGAAGTATCATATACAATTTAGATATACTAATGATCGTCAATAAGACGTGTTATTATAAATAGAAAAATATATATTTCTTGAAATCAACCTCAATTTGTATCCACAGATTGATGCTTATCATGTTATGAGAGTCATGGGTTGGAGTTTCTTTTTGAATGTAGCTGCTACAAAAACAAATCGCGCAAATCTTATTGACTAAATTAAATAATTGATTATTTCATTATCTTTAAATAATACTCCGTATTGGCTTTAATTATAAACGCAGGTGGTTCGAGGACTATTATTAATAGGGTAACTGAACAGAAGCTTTTTTACGATTAATAGAAAAGGTATATTAAGGATTAAAAAATGGTTATATAGGGGTGTGCACGGTTCGGTTTTGGTCGGTTTTTGGCTAGAACCGAAACCGAACCACAATGTTCGGTTTTTGTAGAACCCAAAACCAAAACCGTTCGGTTTTAGCGGTTCGGTTTTTTTCCAGTTTCTAACCGTTAATATTTCGGTATAGCCAAATTATAGCAACAAACTTGTTTTACGTACAAAATTAGTTAATTCTTCTTTACTTTTTTTCAATTTAAGCATAATAATGTTTATTGCATAATTTTACAATTACAAACATATAAATGAGACATACACATACAAGTGAATATACACGTAGTATAACTATTATCGAATACTTATTAATATATTCACACAAAACACGCGACACGACAAACACACATATAAATATAAACGTTAAGATAAATATATTATAAATGCACTCACAAAATGAATATGAATTTATAAATTTGATATAATAAAACCGGTTCGGTTCGGTTCGGTTTTTGGACGAAAACCGAAACCGAACCGTATTTTTCGGTTTTTGAAAAAGTAAAAACCGAACCATCGGTTTTTAGTTTTGGTCGGTTTTTTCGGTTCGGTTTTTTCGATTTTCGGTTCGGTTTGTATTGCTCACCCCTATGGTTATATGATGAATCTTCTAATATAAATGCTTCAAATTTTTGTTAGAAGAATCATATAAAAACAATTAAACATATGGAGTGAGAGTTATAAACTCACTTTTATTTTCATCTCTACCCAATGTGGGACAATATCAAAACACAAACTTTGCTAAATGTGACTACACGTTCTAACATGAAGCAATAATGACATAAAATCTTGAGATCAGAGGCGGAGGCGGTAGGGTGGCTAGCGGGTGCTCAGCCACCCCCAACCGGCCTAACTTGTTCAACTTATTGCTTGAATTTCAGCCCATGTTTCATTGAGTTTTTTAACATGCAAAGAAATTTAAGAACAATGGAAGTTTTGAATAGAGGCTTTACTGCTTTAGAAGAAGAAGAAATAGGAGTGAGAATGTATTTAAGAGAGAGACGTGTATGTTTGTGAGTGGTGGAAGTGGGTTCATCATTATCTAATATTGTATATTATATGTTCTAATGTTTTTATAGTGATATCATATTAGTTATTTTTTCATTTTTTCTTTTTAATAGAAGCTATATATACAAAGGCATATTGATATTTTCACTTAGTTATGGCAACTAAATTAATTCTTTGTACAGCTAATGTTGATAATTTTTGGTTAAAAATATAACATGTCCTGAACCAATTAAGAATGTCAAAGAAAACAATAAGAACGAAAAGAAAAAAAAAAAAAAGAAAAAAAAAAAGAAAGCCAGCTTAATAGCCCGACCTACTAAAACTCACGTCAATTTTTTTTTCTATTAATTTGTGCAAACTCTGCGAGGGATTCCTAGATCCGCCACCGTCGGTGATCGTATCTCCCCTAATTCCATGTCGCGATTGCACTCATTGGAAAATAACACTTTGTTGCAATGGTTCAAGTTTTATAAATTATTATGAAGATAAAGATATATTTCTAATTGTGCAAGTTCGTTATATAGGTGCAGATATGTTTATCAATTCGATCATTGGTTAAAGTAATAATAATAATAATAATAATTACTATCTCAAAATTTTCGAGCCTCCCCTAATAAAAATTTCTGGCTCCGCCCCTGCTTGAGATTGTATCTTACTATCAAGTGAAACTGTGAAACTTGACAACTGATATAATACAAACACAAATAATTGTACAAAACATAAACGTTTAGTCTTATGTACATATGGGGGTGCTTATGGAAGAGTAAAAAACGATCACATCATTAACCCAATTAGGCTGAGTACAGCTGAGTCAAAAGGCTAGCATTTTCAGGATAACGTGAACAAGAAAAAACATTATCCATTTCCGTTGGTATATGTAAGTCTCATAATGCCTGACATAGTAACACAAGAGTTACCGCAACGTTTTCCCTTTTCTTGCTTAACAACGTTTGAAAACTTACGACTCCAAATCTCGGTTTCTTACCACTACTTTTACATTGTCTTCATGGACACCACATTCTGCTCCAATTCTTTTTTCTTTTTGTCTGATTTTTGATCTATAAAATATGAGTACATAACTATAAAACGATGGATAAGATGATGTTTCATGACTTCCATAATAATTTCAACTGCTAAAAAAATTCAACAAATTTCCCAAAAGTAAGAACAATGGTAAATGGCCAGTTTTAACGGAGTATCATATAATGGTTTCAAAGTTGAAATTTCTACGAAAATGACACTCTTTAATAAATATTTTTTCTTATCTTAAGTAACAAATGTACAGTTTTTTATTTGATAATTTGAAGAAACTTTGCAACTTTTTGGCGTAATACGAGTAAACCATTTGATAAATGACTGGTAAAAAAGATCTAGAAGAATAACTAGGCCCAATGCTCTAAACGTGAAAAGTATTTTAAGAAAATTTTGAAAAAACATAGTAATTTGTATTTTGTACAACTTAAATCACATGTAAAATACTTGTTGACCGTTTTTATGCCATCTAAGTTCACTTCACAATTTAAACATTCTTCATTCTTTCAAAATATTTTGTTCAAAACATCACAATCGATTTGCGAATAGCTAAGGACTTATACTAGAGGTAACGTTTCTTTAGTTTCTATATTTTTCATTTGCCTTTTTCGATGTTTAAACTACATGATCATGTGTTTATATTGCATCTAAACTATGAAGTTTGATGCATGAAGTCCGAATCCATAAGTGGTCGATCATGACGAGTTACCAATTCGTAAACACACAATCCATATCATCAAAAACTAGACATACATTTCGTTATGCATTGTTTGTGGTTTCCGGCCTTTGGTTAGTGTACCAAATTTGGCAATCATACAATAAGAAGAGTGTAAATGGTGAAAGTTTTGCAATTCATTTGCTTGGAATAAAAGGACGAGTCAAACCATTGGAGTTAACTCACCGAGTTGACTCAACCATGGCTTTAGACAACTTGACCGATAATGCTGAAAAGGAGCATATGTTGGGATACAATGAGAAAAAAATAACCGTTGTTGTTGTCAATATCATGTCGACAAATCATGACCTTAACGAGTTGGCCACCGATACATTTCTTGATGAAAATGGGATTCCGGACATTGACTTTGATAAGTTTATCGAGAATGAATCAACTCAATCGGGTAATGACACCCGTGGTTGAGTTAAAAATAATGCTTGCATACATAAGCTCAGACTATGAATTCAATTGTTTAGAATGCTCGTTAAGAGACTTATTTTATATGTGAAATTATATATGGATGACAAATTTTCTTATTTTCTATCATTCATTCTATCGTAAGGAAAAATATTTTTGTTTCCGTCAGTTGCTCCTTGTGATACTCAATGGTTAGAGTGGCAGTGTAGATTCTTTAACCAGTTACTATCATACCATTTGACAACTAAATCTTAAGAAGTTTAAATACTTGAAGAACAATATTTAGTTGCAACAAATTACAATAGACAATGCCCTACTTATAAGTTAAAGTATCATATTCTAAGAAAATTATAAAAAAGAACATTCTTTACAACATAAACCACATGAAAAATACTTCATGACCATTTATTTCCATCTAACTTGACCTTAAAATTTAACCATTTGCTCATTTGTTCAAAGCTTTTGTCTAACACATCACAAATTATTTCAAGCGTCACTTTACAAGTTGTTAGCTTCTTGCTAATTGATTTTAATAAAAGTTGCCGTTCTAAAAAAATCACATATTCTAGTTCTAACAACATCTTCAATAGGGTATTTGAACAAAAGCTTTTTGTGATTGAAAAACATACAATTTTGGTTTGTTTTTGAACAAATAAAGAAAAATGACACTATAAAGTATTTGATTTAATTGGAATAAAGTATCTAAATGGTTTTCAAGTCTTTTAAAAGACAAAAACGAAAAAAAAAAAATAAAAAATAACATGATTAAAGAATTTGTATTATAAATTATAAAGTATTAACATTTTTCATTGTTATAAGTTAAAGTATCATATTCTAAGAAAATTATAAAAAAGAACATTCTTTACAACATAAACCACATGAAAAATACTTCATGACCATTTATTTCCATCTAACTTGACCTTAAAATTTAACCATTTGCTCATTTGTTCAAAGCTTTTGTCTAACACATCACAAATTATTTCAAGCGTCACTTTACAAGTTGTTAGCTTCTTGCTAATTGATTTTAATAAAAGTTGCCGTTCTAAAAAAATCACATATTCTAGTTCTAACAACATCTTCAATAGGGTATTTGAACAAAAGCTTTTTGTGATTGAAAAACATACAATTTTGGTTTGTTTTTGAACAAATAAAGAAAAATGACACTATAAAGTATTTGATTTAATTGGAATAAAGTATCTAAATGGTTTTCAAGTCTTTTAAAAGACAAAAACGAAAAGAAAAAAAAAAATAACATGATTAAAGAATTTGTATTATAAATTATAAAGTATTAACATTTTTCATTGTTGTCTTACAAAATCTTCAATCATCCATTGAAATATTGAAATAGTAATGAGCTTTAAAAACACACTTTCATTTTTATCTGTAGCCAATGTGGGATAACCTCAAAACACAAAGTTTGTTATATGAAACACAAAGGTTTTTGATAACTACCCCACAAAATCTTCCAATGTTTTAACAACTAAGAAGCATGGCTTTATAAAAGATTAGATTTCTTTCACAAGAACTATTGTGAGGTATTTATTTTGGAAAAAATAATCTTCCAATGTTGACATCGTAAGACAAGAGTTGTTGCACCTAATTCGTTTCAATTGATGTAAAATTTTAACAAATATATTTTTGTTTTTCTTGAATTATAATGTTTGAAGATTTTTAAAAGTTTACAATTCCAAAACTAGGTCTCCTTTAGCACCACTTTACTCTTGTCTTCATGGTATCCACTTTTTTATTTATTTATTTATTTTCGATGTCTTTTTTGAATTTAGAAGTGTAATATGTGAAACGATAGCGTGATAAAATTCTTCCATTCAACCATCCATCAATTTAATAATCGTGTCATTATACTAAGTGCTAATGCATATTCAACAGGGTGTGTGGACAAAAGCTTTAAACGATTTCGAAGAACAACTTGGTTTCCTTTTGAAAAAATAAATAAAAGTTATTTGATAACCACTAGGACGTACTAGTTACAAAAGGTTTGTGATTATCATTACTAAAAATGTTAAATGTTTGAATTTCAATTTATGCTAGGTGCAAACAATCCCTAAACTGGCAACATCGATCTCCGGAAAAAGGAGGAAATTTGTTATTTGATTTCTCTTTCAAAAGAAAGAATGCAAAAAGACATTCGGTTATTTGGTTTCTCTTAAAAAATAAATAAATAAATAAAGTGTAAAAATAATTGTGAATATCAGTTTTTTTCCTAACTACCCTACTCAAACCTTAACATTATTATACAAGCTTAAAGTGTAGTGAAAATTATAAAACAATTTTCATTTTTATCCCTGATCGATGTGGGACAACATTAAGGCACAAAATTTTGTTAAATGATATACACCACATGTTCCAACATGAAGCAATGACACCAAATCTTGAGGCTGGATTTTACCATCAATTAAGTCGTGAAACTTGACAAATAATATAACGCAAACTCATATAATTGTTAGGTGTATAAAGTCGACTAATCATGACCTTAACGAGTTGGGCACCTATACATTTCTTGATGAAAATGAGATTCCGGAGATTGAGTTTGATAAGTTTATCCGGAATGAATCGACTCAATCGGGTAATGAAACCTGTGGTTGAGTACAAAATGATGTTTACATATATAGGCTAGGACTATGAATTCGGTTGTTTAGAATGCTCATTAACGAGCGAGTCATGGGTTTGTCGAGACTTATATATGGGAAATCATATATAGATGACAAATTTTCTCATTTTTTATCTTTCATTCAATAATAAGAAAGAATATTTATATTTCCATGAGTTGCTCCTTATAGATCCTTTAACGAGTTAATATCATACCATCTGATAACTAAATCTTTTTAAATTCAATTATTCAGGTATCATTCTAAGAATTTGTTTTTAAAAAATATTCGCTACAACATAAATCACATGTAAAATACTTCCTTGGCCATTTATTTCCATCTAAAATTTAACCATTTGTTAATTGGTTCAAAGCTTTTGTCAAAAACATCACAATCGATTTCAAAGAGTCACTTTGCAATTTGTCAAGAGCCTTGGTTGACTTTTATACCAAAGGAACGTTCTATAATTTATGCATTTATCATCTTTAGTGTAATTTTGAGATGCTAAAAGTTCGTGATTGTGTGTTAGTAATCACATATACTAAGTGCTAAAAGCATGTTAAATAGGGTGTTTGAATAAAAGCTTTATGTGATCAAGTAAAATGACCTTACGCATTTTATATTTCTTTTTGAACAAATAAAGAAAAACGACTTTATAAAGTATTTGATTTATTTTAAAAGAAAGTTTTTAAATGCTTTTAAAAGACAAGAAAGTTATAAAAAAAAGTTGTGAAATTTTAGTCTTTGTATGGTAGATTACATGCATTAAACGTTTTCAAAGATACCTTACAAAGACTTTAAACTCACATTTGTAATATTATTTTATAATGAGCATTTTAAACCCACTTACATTTTTATCTTTGGCCAGTGTGGGACAAACACAAAGTTTGATAAATGAAACACAAAGGTTTTATATACTAGCTACCCCACAAAATACTCTAAGCTTTTAACAACTAAGAAGAACGACTTTATAAATTATTTGTCCCGGAAAAATTGATATGCCAAGATAATCGATGAGCCTCATAAACCCACTTTCAGTTTTATCCATAACCAATGTGGGTCATGATGAGTTGGGTTACCAATTCCAACTTTGTGAACACACAATGTTGATGCATAATCTGGCGCGGGCATGATTCAACGACTCTCCTTGGCCGTTAGTCGTCTTCTCGAGCCCTAGTAGACCTGTCAACAAAGAGAACCCGTTAGGAGTGGACCCGAGGCCGTAGCCCCGGGGTCCACCTCCGACGGTCAAGTTAGTATGCGATGTAGCATAACCAGAGTTAGTTAGGGTTAGAGATAACCTGTCATGTATTTATAGGGGATGGATTGGGGTTTAGGCATAGAGTGGGCCGCGTCTGCCGGGCCTGACCCATTCCTGGCCCAGTCCGGACCATACGTCCACAAGCCCCCCAAGTCTAGTATGAGATAGCGCATGGCTATGTTTTGCTAGACTTAAGTTATGTTCATGGCCGCGTAGGTGAAAGTGGATCCCGTATGCTGCATCCTGGGTAAGGGCGTACCTTTTGTACCAGTAGCGACGCAGCATGGTGTGACAGAAGACGTGCTTCTGCACAGAGGTACGCGCTGTGCGCGACAAAGAGGTGCGACAGAAGACGTGCTTCTGCGCAGAGGTGCGTCTTTACAACCGACAGAGGACGTCTCCCCTGCGGCAAGATGGTGCGAATATTTAAATCCGTCTTTGTACCGGGCTTGCAATACCTCTTACATACGATCTGCTTCCAAATATGTCTGCGTGACGCGTACGGAAACAGTGGTAGTATATACCCTGGTAGCCCCCCAAGTTTGATGGTGCTACTCGTGTAGGAGCATTAAACTTATTTAATCTGCGAAAAACACTGAATGCAAAGATTAAATGTACATGCCGCGAATCGCAGCATATAAAACCTAATGAATTGAAACAATAGACAGCACATAGCATGAATAATATATTGCACATAGCATAAATAATATATAGCACATAGCATATAAGAAAATTGGCAGTGCGCACCCGTCGTGGGATGCGTACCAACGAAATAATTAATTGTTCTTTTTTTTTTTTTTTTTTTTTTTTTTTTTTTTTTTATAAAAAACTCGGATAGATGTACCGTGACCGCGACTAATAGACACAGATAGATTTATCATGACCGCATAGACTCAAACGTTTATGGATGATCGCAGATGTTTATACCACGGCCTTTGTCCAGTGCGCTCATGGCGATTGACTAGCATCATGGTGTTCGCGCGCACGCGTTCTCTGCGAAGATGTCTGAACGCACGGCCTAATGCGGGTAGATTTATCGCGACTGCGTTGTTCGAGCGCGAACAGACGTACCAACCGTAAAAACAGTATCTGCGCGAATTAATTCGCGGCTAAAAAATAAAATTGCTCCGATCGTGCGGATATTTACTTTGGTCTGATCGTGCGGACTAAAAGATAAAATAGGTCCGATCATGCGGACTAAAAGATAAAAAATAGGTCCAATCATGTAAAAGAATAGACTATTATACCCATTCTTATATCTTATGTAAAGAAAATATTATGATCATAAAAATATAATGCATGTACAGTTTAGATTATTTATATAATAAATACATTCACGTAAAAGAATATTATGATGTTTATTCACTGCATCGTCACGTGGAGTATTAAAGCATGGATACTTTAAAGCATGCATGTCAATCGATTATATTAATTGCGAATGATATTTTAAATCAATCGATTATAGGGATTTAGAGTTACCGACTTTAGAAATTGATTTCTGCTTTTCGGTAATATGAGAGCACGAAACATTGTTTATTCGTGGTCCCACGGATGGCGCCAACTTGTTGATGCATAATCTGGCGCGGGCAGGATTCAACGACTCTCCTTGGCCGTTAGTCGTCTTCTCGAGCCCTAGTAGACCTGTCAACAAAGAGAACCCGTTAGGAGTGGACCCGAGGCCGTAGGCCCGGGGTCCACCTCCGACGGTCAAGTTAGTATGCGATGTAGCATAACCAGAGTTAGTTAGGGTTAGAGATAACCTGTCATGTATTTATAGGGGATGGATTGGGGTTTAGACATAGAGTGGGCCGCGTCTGCCGGGCCTGACCCATTCCTGGCCCAGTCCGGACCATACGTCCACACACAATCAAATCAACGAAAACTAAACATACATTTCGTTTCGATTTTTCAAAAATTAAAAAAGACACTACGCTAAGTATGGTGGCGTGCTTCAAGACAACTTGATGGATAATGCCGAAAGGAACATGTGAAGGGATATGATGAGAAAGAATCGACCTTTGATTGTGTTAAGGGACGAGGAACTGCTTTAATAGCATCTTTTTTACGAAGTGCTAATGGCATCTCCAATTGAGTGCTTGATCAAAAGCTTTTAACGATTAAGAATAACAATCTTATAAAATATTTGATTTATTTTTTTAAGCAAATAAAAAAGAATGATTTTATAAAGTATCTGGCTTCTTTGCTCAAACAGAAAAGTATGTAAGAAAAGTTATTGCAAGTATTAACTTTAACAAAAAGGTACTTAGAAAGGTAATTGTATTATAACTCTTTTCATTGTTAACTTTAAATCACCTTCAACGCACTTTAATATTTTTGAAATTTAATGAGCTTTATAAACTCGCTTTCACTTTTATCCCTAACCAATATGGGACGACATCAAAACACAAATTCTATTATATGAGACCACAAGTTCCAACTTGAAACAATGACACGAAATCTGGAGACTGGATCTTCCCCATCAATTAAAACTTGAATCTCAAATGTTTTAAAAATTGTTCGCGCCAAAGTTTTAATATTTGTTTCATTTGTTCAAAAGCTTTTGTCTTAAGGATGCATGTGTAATAGACTTTCTATGTTAAGGTAAATTTTGATGCTCTGATTTGCACTTTGCAGCTTCCCGCTAGCTGCCACTGGCAGACCAATGTCTTCATGGTATCCATTTTTTTCCTTCTGAATTCAGAAGTATAATATGAGTATATGACATAATAGAACGATGGATTAGATGATGTTTGATGAATATCATTATATGTGAATTCGATAGCATGATAAAATTATTTCATTCAATCATTCATCAATTTCCTGTCTCACAAATTTTATTTGTCAACTGGTAGTGGTCTTGGTATATGAAGGCCAAAACAATTTTTCTTCAAGCCCATCTAGAACTACATTCAAGTATGTTACAAACAAATATGACCAAAGTAAAAACACTAGGTACATCTTACAATATAGTCGATGGCATGTATTAAAAGTCAAGTATCATATTAAGAAATTATAGAAAGGATAATTTGTACTTATAAATCACATGAAAATTACTTCTTGACAGTTGTATTTGTTATCTAAGCTCACTTCACATTTTAAGCATTTCTACATTCGTTCGAATTATTATGTCCAAAACATTGAATCCATTTCGGAGCATCAGGTATTAAATAGCTCTGGTTCAACTTTATACATACCCAAGGTAACGTTTAATTTCCGCATTTTTCATGGTCGTAGTTGGAACTTTTTAAAGAACTTTGGAATCTTAGTACTGCATGATCATGTATTTAAATTGCATCTTTTATCTTTGTCATGAAGCTTGAGTTACGTTTATTAAGTCATCGAGTGATTTATGAAATCATGCAGGAAGTCTCGATTGGTAAGTGGTTGATCATGATGAGCTGAGTTACCAATTCAACTTTGTGAACACACAATCACAAAAATACAAATTAAACATACATTTGGCTTTGACTTTTCAAAAAAAAAAATGGTTAAGCTGATGGTTTTGATATTATATATGCTACACTACAAAAACCATCAACATAAGATACAAATTGAAAGGAGTGTAAAGAGGTTTATAAAGCCGCATTCATTCTTAACCTTATGTGATGTGGGATAATATTAATCCACAAACTTTGTTAAATGAGACCACAAGTACCAATTACACAAAATGTTGAGGCTGTATCATACATTCATACTATCAAATATCAATCAAATTGTGAAACTTGACAACTGCTATAACACAAGAGCTATGAAAATATACACAACAATTGTACGACACAAACTCTTTGCCTCAAAAGGCTTGACACAGTGAGATTGAATGTCCTCCTGTTACTGTGACTAATTCGTTTCAATGGTCTTAGTAGATTAGCCTAAAACAATGTTTTTTTTAGAGAAAATTTAAATGAACACTTTCTCATAGACTTTACACATATAAACCACGCCCATGTAAATTTCTAAAAAGAACTTTTCAATGTTAGACGTTAGATCGGTACCCTAATACGTTTTAAACCATACACGTGTACACCAATTCCTCTGGGCGTGGTACTGGGCGAGGGAGTGACCTAAGCGTGCATGGGCGTGGCATGAGGCGTGCCCTAGGCGTGGAACTTGTTGGATGGGCGTGGAGAATGTGCCCTGGGCGTGGAGAAGAAGGCTTGGGCGTGGCTTGGGCGTGCCCTGGGCGTGGCCTATGCGTGCCCTGGGCGTGGTCTGGGCGAGCCCTAGGCGTGCCCTAGGCGAGGCTGTGCGTGGCTTATCGGGATGATCGGGCTGTTTTGTTTATAGAACATCTTTGTTTTATAGAACTGTTGTCATGTAAAAGGTTTGAGATTACTTGGGTTCATGAAGTTAATGATGATGATAATGATCTTTGTAGAGTAGCATGGTTTTTTTTTTTTTTTTGGGTAAAGGGATTATACCCGGTGAAATATTAAATAATGAAATGAGTTTAGGTACATGGAAAAGGTGGTAATGAGCCAACCTTTAAAAACCTAAATAGCAAACTATATGCTTGAACAAGCTCAAAGCATAACAACCACTAAACGACTATAATCTAGAGAACATAAACGATATACAATATGAACCATGTAATCTAGACCTCACAAATAGCTTTCATCAGCCTCCATCAGTTATTATATTTGATATGTTCCAAGTTCTCCTCATTTGATCAGCCCTCATATTCTTCTTGAACCGAATGGATGCAAGTTTGAGCTTCACCGTATCAACCACCATCTTCGATACTTGGTCAGGTTTTTGTTCGCCTTTACCATGAACTCTATTGTTACGTTCCTTCCAAATGAAATATGAGGATGCAGCCACAATAAGACGACCAACAACAGACGTGACATTATTTTGTTTAGCAATAGGTAATAGCCATCCCACAATGTCACTCCATATGGATGAAAAGAACCTCAAGTCAGCCATGTTCATCACTTGCATCCATACTTGCGATGAGAAAGCACACTCAAAAAATAAATGATCATGTGAGTCGGGTTGAGTTTTACATAGTGGACATCGAAGCAGGTTCAAGTCGATATCATTACCGACATCCCATTGCCTCATTCTATCTTGAGTAAGAAGACGTTTCCTCATAACAAGCCACATATGAATGGCGTGTCTTGGAATACTATAGCGCAACCACACAAGAGGGAACCAATCAACTTCACCACCTCTAGCACGAACACAGTGCCATGCATTTTGTACTGAAAATGATGACATAGATCCATCATGCATCCTCCAAACTAAAGTATCAACCTGTTCATGGTCCAATACGGGAGCAGTAACATTATTCAAAGAAGGAAAGGAATCAAACCATGGGTTGGGCCACGTCCAAGAACCATTCTCTACAACATCTCTCACAACTTCTTGTCGATTAAAACCCGCATTGCTTATAGCTCTATTCGACACATGATTCATTAAAGGGCAATCAACAGCCCACGTATCAAACCACACCGAGGCCTTGCCTCCATTGCCTAATTTATACCATATATGGGGTCGAATTTGATTCCTAATCTGCAATAGTTTACGCCAACCCCAACTTGCATTAGACAATAAACTAACATCCCACAAGCTTCGGTTTTGCAGCTTATATGCATGGATCCACCTAACCCACATAGACTCTTTGTGAGTAATAAGATTCCATATATGGGTAGACATCAATGCCACGTTGAACGTTTCAAGCTTTCGAACTCCAAGACCTCCTTCCCATTTTGGGAGACAAACATCCTCCCAAGACACCTTAGCTTTCCCTCGTTTCATATCACCTTGGCACCATAAGAAGCCACACATTAGTTGTTCGATATCATGAATGATCCCAACAGGTAATATAAACACCGATGCCCAGTAAAGATGCATAGAAGAAAGAACCGAGATAACAAGTTGGAGCCTTCCTGCAAATGATAACCACTTATTTTTCCAATCTCCAATACGCTTACGAACACGCTCGATAAGGATTCTGCAATCCTTATGGAGCAGCCTAGACGAAATGAGGGGGACACCCAAATACTTTACGGGGAGAGTGCCTCTTTCAAATGGCATAATCTCAAGAATAGACGCCTTCACTTGATCAGAAACATTACACATGAAAATTGTACTCTTAGGAATACTAGGCACGAGACCCGACACCCCTTTGAACTCATCCAACGCCTCCATAAGAATCCTAGCAGATTGCACATCACCACGAGCAAACATGATTAAATCGTCAGCGAAACATATGTTTATAATCTTTTGCTTACCGCACTTATTATGATACGCGAACACATCATCTTGACGAACCTTGCGCTTGAGCATAAGAGTTAAGATCTCCATTACCAAAGTAAACAAATACGGGGACATTGGATCTCCTTGGCGAAGACCCCGTTTCCCTTTGAAATATCCATGCAAATCACCGTTAATGTTAATGGAAAATGACGTACTCGAGACACAAGCCATAACCCATTTCACCATCTTCGAATGAAAACCAAAACCTACCAGAATTTCTTCCAAGAATTTCCAATTAACCGTGTCATACGCCTTTTGGATGTCAATCTTGAATGCACACCTAGGAGGGCCCCTATTTAAATGATAGTTATGCATTAACTCTTGCGTAGCATGGTTTGATGATGATGATGATGATCTTTGTAGGATTTTGTTGGGAGTCTTGATAAGATGTCGAAGATTATGTCTTGTGGGAGGTTGAAGATGATGGACTGGTTTTGCTTCAAGTATTTTCACGGTGCAATTAAACACATAAGACATCATATTATTGTTCTTGTAGCCACAGATGTGGAGTGTGGGCTTGTGAAAATGGTTCAAAAGTTTTGAGATATGAGTAGGGGTGTACATGGGTTGGGTAATATCCGAATAAACCAAAAACCGAAACCGAACCGAACCGAAAATAACCGAACCGAACTCGTAACCGAACCGAAATTGCCAAAACCGAACCGAACCGAAATAAAAGTTCGGTTTATGGTTCGGTTATGGTTTTAGCCATCCCAACCGAAAACCGAACCGAAAACCGAAATTAAATAAATATATATATATTTTTATATATTTATATTAAAAAAATATATTAAAACTCTTTTATAATATATATATAATATTTTTAAGCTTGAAAATTATTTTTTTTTTCAAAAAATACATATAAATAGATGAAAAAATTATTAAAAAAAAATAAAAAAAAATTCGGTTATTCGGTTCGGTTTTCGGTTATTGGGGGTTCGGTTTTCGGTTTTCGGTTCGGTTGAGGGTTTGGTTTTCGGTTTTCGGTTATACCAAAAAAAAAAAAAACGAACAAACCGAACCGAACAAACCGATAACCGAACCGATGAACACCCCTAGATATGAGTGGGTAATGAAAGAAAAGAAAAAGAAGATATAGAAATAGATTCTATGATGAATATGAATGGTTGGTTATGAATAGGTCAAAGGGATATGATATGATAAGATGAAGGATACTGAAACGTCTGATGAAAGAAAAAAATGGTCCCCTATCTCATATGTTGATGTGACATTTTTTTGATCATTTTTGTAAACTATGAAAAAAAAGTCTGGTTTTGTAAAATGAGTATTGAAATAGAATATTTAGGTAATTTAACCTACATCCAAGTTTACAACACAATTACAGCTTACACAACATGCTTGGACTAAAAGGGCAAGTCTCAAGCCATTGGAACTAACTCACCGCATTGTTTTTAATAACTTGACAGATGATGCTCAAAATAAACATATCGAGGAATATGATGATTAAGAAACGACATTTAATGGTGTCAAGGGACGGGAATTTATATCACCAGAATTATCGACTAAGAGGAATTCGACAAATTATGACCTTAGCGAGTTAGAAAATGGTGCCTATACATTTCTTGATGAAAAGGGGTTTCCGGACATTGACCATGATACGTTAATCGAAAATGAATTGAACCAATCGGTAATAAAAGTCATGAAACCTATGGTTGAGTTTATATAAATGTTTGCATAGACTAGCTATGACAATGAGTAATTGAGTATCAATGCTAATTTTGAATTTAGAATCGCACATGTCTTATTGACTATCGAGGAATAAACATATCGAGGAATATGACAGATGATGCTCAAAATAAACATATCGAGGAATATGATGATTAAGAAACGACATTTAATGGTGTCAAGGGACGGGAATTTATATCACCAGAATTATCGACTAAGAGGAATTCGACAAATTATGACCTTAGCGAGTTAGAAAATGGTGCCTATACATTTACAAATTTAAGGTTGTCAAGGGACGGGAATTTATATCACCAGAATTATCGACTAAGAGGAATTCGACAAATTATGACCTTAGCGAGTTAGAAAATGGTGCCTATACATTTCTTGATGAAAAGGGGTTTCCGGACATTGACCATGATACGTTAATCGAAAATGAATTGAACCAATCGGTAATAAAAGTCATGAAACCTATGGTTGAGTTTATATAAATGTTTGCATAGACTAGCTATGACAATGAGTAATTGAGTATCAATGCTAATTTTGAATTTAGAATCGCACATGTCTTATTGACTAGTATAAATTAATTAAATAACTGATTATTTCATTATCATTAAATCATATGTTGGTTTTATGTAATGTACACAAAGTCCATGAAGATTATAAATCGCATTTACCAAGTGTTAATAGCATTTTTGATAGGGTGCTTGAAAAAAAGCTTTGTTGAGAATAATAGAAAAGGCATATGCTTTTTAACGATTACAAAAATGGATAAGATGGACTCGTGTAACGTAAAAGCTCGGATTATCTAATACGACGCATTCAGCTTACAAGAGTCTTCCCGAAAAGGCATATGCTTTTTAACGATTACAAAAATGGATAAGATGGACTCGTGTAACGTAAAAGCTCGGATTATCTAATACGACGCATTCAGCTTACAAGAGTCTTCCCGAAGCCATTAAAATTTTAGAGGGTCATGAGAACTATAAACTCAATTTTATTTTTATCTGTAATCAATGTGGGACAGTATAAAGGAGACCACACGTTCTGACATGAAGCAATGACATACAATCTTGAGACTGTATTTTACTTGACACAAAATATTTGATTTCTTTTTGGGCAAATCATGAAGAATGACTTTATAAAAAAAGGTACTTGACTTCTCTTTTTAAAATATTGATTTTTGCATCTATTATCTTCGTATAAGTTTGCGATGCTACAACTTAATGATCACTAATTATGGAAATTGATTGACATACTCTTAATTTTTATTGGGACACTCTACTATATGCAATAGACAGTTATACTTTAAGTATAATCTATTTTAAATGTTTGTATAGTGGAGTATCTCAATAAAAATTAAAAGTGTGTCAATCACTTCTCATTAATTATTAATCGCATCTTTATACTCAGAGTAACTATCATCTTCAACACGGTGTGTGAGCATAAGCTTTTAACGATTTAGAAGAACGATTTGATTTCCTTTTGAATATAAAGAAGAACGACTATCCAAAAAAGGTATTTGATTTCTCTATTAAAAAAAGGAAAGCTAGCCGAAAGATTTGTGTCGTGAATGCTACCAAGTATCATAATTTTGCGATGCTTGAATTTCATGATCGTTTGTTAATAATCGTGTCTTTATACTAATGCTAATAGCATCTTCAATTGGATGTGTGAATAAAAGCTTTTAACGATTTAGAAGAACCATCTGATTTCCATATGAACAAATAAAAACGAACGAATTTATGAACATAGTTGTTTGATTTTTCTTTTAAAAAAAGAAGAAAGCTAACCGAAAGGTTTGTATGATGTGAATGATACAAAGTATCATAATTTGTGATGCCTGCATTTCATGATCGTTTGTTAATAATTGTGTCTTTATACTAAGTGCTAATAGCATCTTCAATAGGGTTTGGACACAAAAGCTTTAAACGGTTTAGATGAACCATTTGATTTCCTTACGATCAAATGAAGAAAATACTAGTCGGGGTGTTCTAGTTACACAAGACTTGTGACTATCATTGCTAAATACGTGTGACGTCTCAATTTTAATTCATGTTAGATGAAACAACTCGACACTGTCAACACAGATCTCCAGAAAATGGAGTACTTTACCCGGTTTGTTTCGGTGTGATGCTCGGTTCAAACTCGTGGATAAGTCGACCAAAAAACCGAAAAATAATTACCCAAAAAAAATAGTTATTTGATTTCTTACTTAAAAAATTGCATGTAAGGATACGTGTGAATCATTTTTTTTCATAACTACCCTCGCAAACCTTTAACATGCTAACAACCACCTAAAGTGTTGCGAGACATATAAACCAGGTTTCATTTTTATCCCAGACTGATGCGGGGCAGCATTAAAACACAAACTTTCTTAAGTGATACTGCACGTAAAAACTTACAACCAATGTTTTAAAAACCGGGTTTTTAATCGACCCGGTCGAGTCACCGGCACCGGTTCGACCGGTTCAACCGATTTGACCGCCTGGTCAACCCGGTTTTCCATTTTTTATTATTTTATTTTTTCCGACCGGGTCAACCGGTTTGATTACCGGGTCTAACCGGGCAACCCGGTTTTCATATAAAAAATTTGAAAAAAACCAAACCCGGCCGAGTTTCATGACCCGGGTCACTCAAAACCCGGCGGGTCTAACCGGTTGACCCGGTTTTAGAAACCCCGGGTTTTTTTTACCCGTTTTAGTGGCCGGGTACCGGTCCGACCGGTTGAACCGGCCGGGTCGACCCGGGTTTGAAAACATTGCTTACAACTCCAAAACCCAATCTCCTTTACCATCATTTTATCCCTTGTCTTCATGGTAATCCAATGTCGGTTTGTTTTTAAAAACTTACAACTCCAAAACCCAATCTCCTTTACCATCATTTTATCCCTTGTCTTCATGGTAATCTAATGTGGGTGGGAAACGGTGTACACTTTTATTAAAATAAATCAGAAGCTTCGAACACATTTTGACCCAGAAATCCTGAAATTTGCAGCCTCTACGCTCGCGCACGTAGGTGTTGGAGTAAAACCAACTAAAAGATTTTGATAGTCAATATCAAGATTTCGTTATAAACATGCTTTCATTTCCTTCTTTGGACGATGTCAGATATTCTCCCAAAACCCATTTTTTTGTGTTTCAAGTGCCTCACTTTGAGACACGATATCTCATTCATATCAACTTCATTTTTGACTCTCTTTAGCTCGTTGCGAAGCTCTCGTCAAGGATAAATTCAACACATTCTTCAAAGTATGAACAACAGTTGCATCTCTTACAATGGTAAATGGCATGTTTTAAAGGTCAAGAATCATATTATGTTGACATTGTGAAAGATTTGTAACCTTTACTGGATAGCAAAAAGTTGAAAGATAACATTTTAGTACACATAAGTGTTTATTTGTCTGTGAAATCACATCCAATGCTTACACAATTTCACAGGAATACAAAAGATATGTTTTTTTATTTGACAAGGCACCACACACAAACTTTCGACAAACTTAAAAACGTTTCAAGTGTAATGAGACTTGTAAAGTGAGCTAAGCCTATCAATATCAAAAGCCCGAAGGCATAAATATAATATACGTCTAACAAAACGCAGGTGGTTCTTGGACTAACTTTCTTTTCAAGATTCGACATCAAATGTTGGAAGTTGGAACTTTACTATGTAACGTACACAAAGTCTATAAGGATCATAAGATTGAATCTTTGTAACTTTGTGGACGTCATAAGCATTTTCAATCTCTTATATAGAAGATAAAAAAAATGAGAAAATAAAACTTTCTATTAAATAACGAGAGAGTTCAATTTTGAAATCAAATATTCTAATTAGTTAATAAAAGTGTCAAAATTGACTTGGTCAAAACTCATATAAATTTCAACCATCATAATAATATGTAAAAAAAAAAAAAAAAAAAAAAAAAAAAAAAAAAAAAAAAAAAACATGTGTCGATTTTTATAAAAGAAGAAGAAAAGGTAACTAATAAAACTTTAGTTGTTAAATTTAAAATAAATTAGAAAAGACTTAAATAAACTTATCAGTTTTTATGTTTTTTTTAATAACTTTATACATTTAATAAATTCTCAAGAGACTTTATAATGTTTTTCGAAAAAACATATACGTTGTTGTTATTAATAGATATTATTATCATTACACATTGAATTAATATATAACACGGAATTATAATTATCACAATGAAAGTATGAGTTACCGTATATGTAAACGAATACACGAAATTTTACATATACGAACAATTCAAGTTTTTCATTTTTATGAGATTAAATAAGGAGATCCGCAAAAATATATTTTTCTTTTACTAATGGTGCTCTATAAAGACTCATGTTATTCTTTCTTATAAGTTTAACTCACGCGTAAACGAATCTAAAAATATAAAAACGGCTAGAACAAATAAATGAGGTTATACATATAGCAATGGCGCAAGTAATTCCTCTTTAAAACTTAAATAAGGATATCCGAAAAATATTTTTTTCAAGGGTTATTTCATGCTACTAAACACACATAATGTGTATAACATGATATTAATAGTAACAACATTAACTTTAACACAATGTCAGTTAAAGAAAGTCAAATATCTCGTACAACAAAAATATATACAAAATATTAATCGATGTTAATACATGATTAAAATTAAATGAAAAAACTCGTGCTTCAACGAATATTTTAACTATATAAATATAAATCTTTTTACATAATTTTATAATAATATTTCATAACAATTCAATGTACATAAGGTTAAATACTGATGGTTAATAACTAATAAGATAGTTGAACAAATTAAAAAGCGAGTACAAAAGAACCTCGTAATATAGATGCTTCAAATATTTTATATCTATCATATAGAGAATCAATTAAACTCGCCTAAACATTGACGTAGCGTTTGGTATGTCGTAATGAAAGGGTGAATGAAATAGATCATTACGATGTAATGAAGAAAACAAGTTTGTTTACTATTATGTAATGCAATAACTCATTACATAGAATAACTCATTACATCAATTTGATTCATTAGGGCCCCCCTTTTTTTTTTTTTCATTTCATCTTGTAATGGAATCAAATTACATAAAAACCAATCTTTAAATACTCATTATATAAAAAAATATCTATCATAAATAGGGTATTTAAGTCATTTTCTATTGATTACATTACATTTTATTGTACTAACCAAACATGATTAATAATGGTAATGAGTCATTTCATTACATCATTTATTCCATTCCATTACGTTATTCATTCCATTCAGTTGTTATTCCATTTCGTTCTACCAAACAAACCCTGAGCGAGTCGTAATGAAAGGGTGAATGAAATAGATCATTACGATGTAATGAAGAAAACAAGTTTGTTTACTATTATGTAATGCAATAACTCATTACATAGAATAACTCATTACATCAATTTGATTCATTAGGGCCCCCCTTTTTTTTTTTTTTCATTTCATCTTGTAATGGAATCAAATTACATAAAAACCAATCTTTAAATACTCATTATATAAAAAAATATCTATCATAAATAGGGTATTTAAGTCATTTTCTATTGATTACATTACATTTTATTGTACTAACCAAACATGATTAATAATGGTAATGAGTCATTTCATTACATCATTTATTCCATTCCATTACGTTATTCATTCCATTCAGTTGTTATTCCATTTCGTTCTACCAAACAAACCCTGAGCGAGTCATAAGAGTAATAAACTCACTTTCATTTTATCTCCAATCAATGTGGGACTACATTAAAACACAAACTTTGTTAAAAGAGATCACACGTTCTAACATGAATCTACGAGGCAAAATCTTTGAACCTCTATCTACTATCAAGTAAAACGTGAAACTTGACAACTCATATAATATAACAAAAGATCGCGTGCATTATTAACCCAATAAAATCGCGTACATCTGAATCAAAATGACCAACCTTTCCGAGTACTGTGAGCAAGAGAAAACATCATCCTTTTTTGTTTCTAAACAGAGAAAAACATCATTCACATTCATTTGTATAAAACTACAAATCTTAGCCTCAAAATGTTGATCGACATAGTAACACTAGAGTTACCACAACTAATCGTTTCAATGGAATTTCTACTAGGCGTCAACAACTATGATGTGGCTCGTCCAAAAAAAAAGAGAGCTTTACCTAGTTCGAGACTGGTGTGGCAATGAGTTCAAATCCAGTAGATTAGTCAGAAAAAATGTCGGAAATCATGGTTACCAAAAATATTAACACAAATGTTTTTTCCCTTTTCTTGCATAACAACTAATGTTTGAAATTTACAACTCCAAAACCCAGTCTCCTTTACCACCATTTTATCCGTTGTCTTCATGGTAATCCACCTCATTCTATTTCGTTTAATTTCTTCTTTTTCTCTGATTTTTGAGTTTTAAAATATGACCATATAAGTATATAAGGATGGATAAGATAATGTTTGATGAATATCATAATAATTTCAACACATTCTTCAAAGTATGAACAACAGTTACATCTCTTACAATGGTAAATGGCATGTTTTAAAGGTCAAGAATCATATTATGTTGACATTGTGAAAGATTTGTAACCTTTACTGGATAGCAAAAAGTTGAAAGATAACATTTTAGTACACTCAAGTGTTTATTTGTCTGTGAAATCAAATCTTATGCTTACACAATTTCACACGAATACAAAAGATATGTTTTTTTTATTTGACAAGGTACCACACACAAACTTTCAACAAACTTACAAACGTTTCAAGTGTAATGAGACTTGTAAACCAACTTTCATTTTTATCTAAATTCAATGTAGGACACTATTAAAACACAAACTTTGTTAAATGAAACCACACATTCCAAACAATATGAAGCAATGACACAAACATAAAGCATTGTACAAAACATAACTCTGGCTTAGCCTCAAAATGTTGACACAGTAAGACAAGTGTTACTGCACATTATTGGATTCAATCGCTGTAAAATGTTAACAAATATATTTTTCTTTTTCTTGAATAATAATGTTTGAAATTTTTTTTAAACTTACTACTCCAAAACATTTTACCTCCAACAAAAATAATATCATTTAAACGAATGTTAGCGAAGACTGAAAGACCCGCTACATCGAAATAAGAGCGCATTAACAATGAAAGTAGTAACACTGTCTAGCGAACGTCTAACTAAAATGTGCGCAACCATATTACCACACGAGATGGTCAATGGTCTGTTTTAAAAGACAAGTATCATATCTCTTCTCTTCTCTACTAAAGTACTAATATAATAGAAAAATGGTCAATTCTTGAAAGTAAAAACTTAAAATTTGGTCACCACCCAAACAATGCATTCGAACTATTGAAAACTGAAAAGTTTGGTCACCACATTATAAGGAAATCTCTATTAATATGGAAAGGAAGCTATGAATAACTAACATAATATGTAATCCTTTTTAATATTTAATTGATTCCTTTGTCTTTAACCAATTAAAAACACTTCATTAAGAAGCCATCGTCTTTAATATCTTATGTAGGACTGAGCATTCCGACCGTTCCGACCGACAAAACTGAACCGAAACCGACCGGACCGAAGGACCTGCGTTCCGGTATCGGTCCCAAACTTTACCTTATTTCGGTCTCGGTCTCGGTCCGGTCCAACCAAAAAACCGAAAATCTTGCCTATTTGGATCGGACCGACCGAAGACCGAACCGGACCGGACCGGACCGACCACATTCGGTCTCGGTCTCGGTCCCGGTTTTTACCTTAATTCGGTCTTTGGTCTTGTCGGTCTCGGTCCGGTCCCCGGACCGATGCTCTTAATCTTATGTATGTGTTGATTTGAACTAATATGAAACCGAACATAATATAACACACTAACAATCGAAACGCCGAATGAATCAATCGAACGACATTGAACGTCATCATTTACCTAATCAAAATTATGTTTTCTTTCCTTCGTTATTTTTGTGTTTGAATAACGCCATCGGAATTATTATATACGTATTTGTAGAAAACGAGAAACGTAAAAGACGAGGACATTATAAGATGTTGATAAGTTATTGATCAACATGGTCAATATGCCAAATTGGTCTTTCAAAAGGATCTTATACGAGTTCCTATAACAAAAAAAACTCCATATATCTCTACTAATCATGTAGTTGTATTCAACTAGGTGTTTGCAATTATATAATAATATTTTTTTTATGAAAACCAAATCAATTAAATGACTCCTTCCTCAATCACTCCACTCTCAATGGCGGGAATTTAATTTTTATATGAGATTCAAACTTAATATGGCAAAGGTTTTCCATTGCCTATATAAGGAACCCCAATGTAAACATTCATTTCATATATTCATACTTTTGTTACAGTTAGAATTAGAATTACATGTAGAAAGAAAGGAAGCATGAAAATCAACGATCAAGAAAACGTTGATGATCTTGAGGGGTTTTCTTATATAATGTGTCGAGTATCTATAATCTCCTTTTACTGTTTTTTTTTACAGTTGCTTCCCCCAAACCCTCCTCCACATCGTAACCCTTGTTTCAACCTTTTTTTCAACCCTTTTTTCAACCCATAACTTATATCCTTTGGAATTCTTAAACTCGCTCAACGTGAGCGGATTGCCTCTTCATTACTTGCGTTTAAAAATTGGATGCCCGATTATTCTTTTAAGGAATCTCCATCCGGCAAATGGATTATGTAATGGCACTGATCCTAATGTCATCAATGCTGAGATTACTGTCGGACAGCACGCTAGAGTTAGAGTGCTCTTGCCAAGAATTCCTCTTACTCCATCTGAAGAAGACATGTTCCCTTTCAAACTAAAGAGAACACAACTTCCTGTGCGACTTAGCTTTGCGTTGACTATTAATAAAGCTCAGGGCCAAACAATTCCAAATGTGGGTGTTTATTCGCCCGATTCTGTTTTCTCGCATGGCCAGCTTTATGTGGCACTGTCTAGAGGGATATCTCGTAGAACAACAAAAGTATTGGTTAAACCAGTGAAAGAGTTCCGTCAAAAAGGAATTTATACCTCAAATGTCGTGTTTTAAAAAGTTTTACGCAACGATTAGCGTGTGTTGTTAGTTAGCGTGTGTTGTTTGTTAGTTAGTAAACATACATTCCTCTTTGATTTAAAAAAAAAAAAAAAAAGTTGTGTTAAAGAGTCTTGATATTGTATATGTTGTTATCCTACACCACACAAACTCTCAACATAACATCCAAGTAAAGTAGAGTGTAAAGGGGTTTATAAAGCCGCTTTGATTCTTAACCCTATCCGATATGGGATTTCATTAATGCACAAACTTTCTTAAATGAGACCCCAAGTACCAATAAGAAGCAATGACAAAATATTGAGTCTGAATCATACGATCAATTAAATTGTGACACTTGACAACTGATATAACACAAGAGCTATGAAAACATACACAACAATTGTACGACACAAAAACTCTTTGCCTCAAAGTGCTTGACACAGTGGGATTGAATGTCCACATGTTACGACGACTAATTCGTTTCAATGGTTTTAGTCAATGTTGCAAAAATCGGTCAACTCAGCCGATTAATCGCCGATTAATCGTTAATCGGCCGAGTACCTTGTCGATTTTCGAAAATCGGTCTAAAAATCGGCCTAGGAAAAAATCGACACAAAGCACTGCTTGTGGAAAGTACTTCTTGTGGAAAGTACTGCTTGTGGAAAGTACTTCTTGTGGTTTCCACTGATAAACAGTGTTTCCACTGATAGGCAGTGTTTCCACTGAAGTGGTGTATCCACTGATAGTGCTATGAAAGTACTGATAAGCAGTGTTTCCACTGATAGGCTGTACTTCCACTGCAAGTGAAAGTACTGCTAGTGGAAAGTACTGCTTATGGAAAGTACTGCTAAATGGCAGTTACAACTTCTTTATGACCACGTTTAATTGGTCATGTAACCACTAACGGCTATAATGGGGATAATTATGAGGCTATTAATGGGCCGATTAATACTCATAATTCCATTGGAATAGCTCAAGAGTAACCTCCTATTTATAGGAGATCTGAACATGCATGAGTAACACACAGAAAACACTAAACACTTATTAGCGAAAGGGTTATAGAATTGTGCCTAATTCTCTAACTGCATTTGGTCTTATCCCAAGTAGATATTCGTGATACCCAGGCATTAGGGTCGAATAGTTTACTTTGGAAAGTGATCACATGATTCCAAGTGATATCCGGTAACCACCTAGTGGTATTGCTACTGCCATTGATTGTCTTAACCCTGTTCTGGGAGATAACCCCCAACAATCAAAGTAAACTATTTAGTGATAATCAATGGCAATTGCTGCAATGAAACACATGGCTTCAAACTTTGCTAAGCTGGACAAGTTTGAAGGGGTGGACTTTAGGAGGTGGCAGAAGAAGATGCACTTCTTGCTGTCAAGTATGAGTGTGGTCTATGTGCTGACTACTCCAATTCCTGATGATGGTGATGATGCTACTGTGGATCAAATCAGGAGGAGGAGCAAGTGGGAGAATGATGACTACATATGCAGAGGTCTTATTCTGAATGCTATGTCTGATTCTCTATTTGATATTTATCAGAACTTTGAATCTTCCAAAGAACTGTGGGATTCCTTGGATGCCAAATATATGGCTGAGGATGCATCAAGTAAGAAGTTCCTTGTTAGTAATTTCACAAATTACAAAATGACTGATTCAAGACCAGTTATGGAACAATACAATGAACTTCTTGGAATACTTGGAAGGTTTACACAACACCAAATGAACATGGATGAGGCTATCAAAGTCTCTTGTGTCATTAACAAACTCCCTCCTTCATGGAAAGATTTCAAACATACCTTGAAACATATGAAGGAGGAGTTAACTCTTGTTGAGTTGGGCAGTCATCTGCACATTGAGGAATCTCTCAAAGTGCAGGATAATGACAAGCCAAAGAGTAGCAATGCTACTGGACCATCTGTTGTCAATATGGTGGAGCATAACAACTCCACCAGGTACAATGACAACAAAGGCAAACGCAAATTTCATGATAACACAAGGGCAGATCCTAACAAGAAGGCAACACCTATTTGTTGGAAATGTGGCAAGACTGGTCACATTAAAAGGGACTGCAAGGGTGTTAAAATTGGTGGTAAATCCAATGGATCAGGCACTAATGGTTCAGAAAGTGGTGGTTCAGCCAACTCACTGAAAGGTCAGAATATGTTTAATAAGTCTTTTCAGATTTATTATGTTACATATGTATCTGAATCTTTTTATGTGCAGGATGATGATGTTGCGTGGTGGGTTGACTCTGGTGCAACTGTTCATGTGTGTAAAGATAGAAGCTGGTTCAAGACTTATGAGTCACTGAATGATGGTTCTATTCTTCACATGGGAAATGAGTCAACAGCCTTGGTGCATGGTCGTGGTTGTGTAGATCTTAGGTTTAGTTCTGGAAAGATTGTAACTTTGTTTAATGTTATTCATGTTCCTGATATAAGGAAAAACTTGGTTTTAAGTAGTGTTTTGAATAATCATGGATATAAACAAGTTATTGAATCTGATAAATTTGTTCTTTCTAAATGTGGTGTTTTTATTGGTTTTGGTTATTTATGTAATCAAATGTTCAGGCTTAATATTACCACTGACAGTGTTATTTCAGCTTTTGTGACCACATATGATCAGAGTGATTCTAACCTTTGGCATGCTAGACTTGGTCATGTTCACTATAAAAGGATGCAAGATATGTCTAGGGATGGTTTAATCCCTGCTTTTGACATGGACACTGGAAAGTGTAAAACTTGCATGTTGACCAAGATAATCAAGAAACCCTTTCAGGGTGTTAGTCGTGAGACTAAGATCTTGGAGCTTATTCACAGTGACCTGTGTGATTTGCATGCCACTCTTTCTTTGGGGAATAAGAAGTACTTTGTGACATTTATTGATGATGCTTCTAGATTTTGTTATGTATATCTGTTACATACCAAGGATGAAGCATTAGATAAATTCAAAGTGTTTAAAACTGAAGTTGAATTACAACTTGGGTCTTTGATCAAAAGATTAAGGACTGATAGGGGAGGTGAGTACATGGATACTCAGTACTTTCAGTCTGTTGGTATTATCCATGAAACTACTGCTCCCTATACTCCTCAGCAAAATGGTATTTCTGAAAGGAAAAACAGGGTGCTAAAGGAGATGGTTAATTCCATGTTGTCCTATTCAGGACTGAGTCAAGGGTTCTGGGGTGAAGCTATGTTAACATCTTGCTATTTATTAAATAGGGTTCCAAATAAAAGGAACAAGGTTACCCCTCATGAACTCTGGACTAAAAGGAAACCCAACCTGAATTATCTCAAGGTTTGGGGTTGTAGGGCTGTTGTAAGACTCCCTGATGCAAAGCAAAAGACTTTGGGTGAAAGAGGCATTGACTGCATCTTTGTTGGATATGCTGAGCATTCCAAGGCTTTTAGGTTCTATGTTATTGAACCTAATGAACATGTTTCAGTTAATACAATAATTGAATCAAGGGATGCAGATTTTGATGAGAATAGATTCTCATCAGTCCCTAGACCAAGTCAGAGGATTCCTAATGGAACTCATGACACTGGTGTATCAGAGGTCCCTGATGATGAACCATCAGTGGTCCCTGATGAGGTTGTGGTTCAGCAACCTGAACCTGTGCTCAGGAAAAGCAAAAGGGTCAGGACTCCAAAGTCATTTGGACCTGAGTTTCAACTATACTTAGTTGAAGGAACAAGGGATGAGGTTTCAGACCAATACTCATATTGCTTCATTGTTAAGGATGATCCCAAGACATTTGAAGAAGCAATGAAGTCCCAGGATATTGCTTTCTGGAAAGAAGCAATCAATGATGAGATGGATTCCATCATGGGCAACAACACTTGGGTGTTGGTTGATCTACCACCAGGTTGCAAACCTCTGGGTTGCAAATGGATTTTCAAAAGGAAAATGAAGGTAGATGGAACTATTGAAAAGTTCAAGGCTAGATTAGTTATTCAGGGCTTTAAACAAAAGTCAGGAATAGACTATTTTGATACTTATGCCCATGTGGCTCGTATCAGTACCATAAGACTGCTGATTGCTATGGCATCTATTCACAATCTGGTTATTCATCAGATGGATGTGAAAACAGCTTTCTTGAATGGTGAATTGGAAGAGGAGGTTTATATGAACCAACCTCAGGGCTTCATCATGCCTGGCAATGAAAACAAGGTGTGTAAACTGATTAAGTCTCTTTATGGACTTAAGCAGGCACCTAAGCAATGGCATCAAAAGTTTGATGAAGTGGTTTTGTCTAGTGGTTATGTTCTTAACCAAGCTGACAAATGTGTATATAGCAAATTTGATGAATCTGGTAAAGGAGTCATCATTTGTCTATATGTTGATGACATGTTGATCTTTGGCACTGACCAAAATCAGGTTGACCTGACAAAGGAATTTTTGTCATCAAGGTTCTCCATGAAAGACATGGGGGAGGCTGATGTTATCCTTGGTATAAGGATTAAACATGAAAGTAATAGAATTTCTATCTCTCAGTCTCATTATATTGAGAAGGTACTGAGGAAATTCAATTACTTTGATTGTACTCCAGTGAGTACACCTATGGATACTTGTGAGAAGCTGATGCCTAATCATGGCAAGGCTGTATCTCAACTTGAGTATTCTAGAGTAATTGGCTGCCTGATGTATGCCATGACTTGTACAAGGCCTGATATTGGTTTTGCAGTGGGAAAATTGAGCAGGTATACTAGTAATCCTAGTGCTCATCACTGGCAAGCAGTTCAAAGGGTACTGAAGTATTTGAAGAGAACTATGGATTATAGTCTCTCATATACTGGTTACCCATCAGTGTTGGAAGGTTACACTGATGCAAGTTGGATCAGTAACACTGAAGACAATTCGTCTACCAGTGGCTGGGTATTCCTACTTGGTGGAGGTGCAATTTCTTGGGCATCTAAGAAGCAAACTTGCATCACCAGTTCAACAATGGAATCTGAATTTGTGGCTCTAGCAGCTGCTGGTAAAGAAGCTGAATGGTTGAAAAACTTGCTTCTTGAGATTCCATTGTGGCCTAAACCTATAGCACCTATTTCTATCCGGTGTGATAGTGCAGCTACATTGGCTAAGGCTTATAGCCAGATGTACAATGGTAAGTCTAGACACTTAGGTGTCAGGCATAGTATGATTCGTGAGCTTATCATGAATGGGGTGGTATCTATAGAGTTTGTGAGATCTCAACAGAACTTAGCTGATCACTTGACGAAGGGTCTGGCTAGAGACTTGGTTATAAAGTCTGCTAAAGGGATGGGTTTAAGTCCAACTTAGTCACTGAATGCTAGGACACCCAACTCCCTCCTAAGGAAACTTGGGAGCTGAGTTCAATGTGGAAAGCTGAACATTCAGTGGACTAGAGCACATGTTTTATTTACATCCCAAGGTTGTGCTCAGAACCTGCAGAAAGGAGGATGAAGTCTTTACTTCTTAATGGTTATATTTTCTTTGAAAAAGTGCTTGGCAGGAGCATGACTAAAGAGGAACCACCTATGTAAATGTTGAAGTTTTGCCACTTCAGGAAGCTTTGGACTTTTAGCTTTTACAATATTTATGAATTTGGATATGGACACATGGCTTGTATAGTGTCAGGAGCTGTTAAGTGTTTGAAAACTTGTGTGTATTTTATCTTCAGGTATTCAAATGGGTTGAAGGGTTCAATTCTTAGAACACCCTGATTCTCGAATATTTGAACGTGTAATTTACTAAGATGGAAATTCAATCCTCAGGACATTTTCGTTTATGCACATGTTTTGATTGATGTTTATTTTTCATGCAAAGGAAGTGAACTAAATTTGGGGAGGATTGTTGGAAAATTTAGTGTACTTGTGGGATTAGTTCACACCTTGTAATGGGTTAGGAGGTACGGAGTGTACACCCATAAGGTCCATGAACACCCTGACTCTTATAGTGGTTTGTATTGGTAGTACTGGTGAAAGTACTGCTTGGTGAAAGTACTGCTTGGTGAAAGTACTGCTTGTGGAAAGTACTTCTTGTGGTTTCCACTGATAAGCAGTGTTTCCACTGATAGGCAGTGTTTCCACTGAAGTGGTGTATCCACTGATAGTGCTATGAAAGTACTGATAAGCAGTGTTTCCACTGATAGGCTGTACTTCCACTGCAAGTGAAAGTACTGCTAGTGGAAAGTACTGCTTATGGAAAGTACTGCTAAATGGTGTTGGAATTATATAACATGACATATCATAAATATAAACAATAAACATCAAAGTAAGTGCGGAAGCGTATAGGAACATATAATGAATAATTAATTAACTAAAGAATAAAGTATGCGTACCTTTCTTGATTCTAGCCGAACAAGAATCAAATCCACAAACTAGCAATTAGGATGAACCCTAATTAGGGTTTATAGGATTATAAGAATTACCCCTTACCGTTTTGTAATTCAATCCAAGATAATAACAAAAGTATGTTATTACTATGTTCTTGTACACACGTACTAAACCGAATTAAAGTAATGCTAGTTTTTATCAAACAAATAACTTGATGTGGAAAAGGTTTGAAGATCTACACCCTAAAGGGATGTACGATCGGTTTAAGAACAAAACACACACAAAACAATTTTAGGGTTTAAGCAATGTGCACAAGAGATGGAAAAATAAAACCCCTAGCCTTGTTTATATACCCAAGCAAACTTGGTGAACAAGTTGGTTTTTCTTTCCTTCTTTCTCTCCTTGGCCGATCGGTTTGGATATCCCATAGGGATTACGGAACCTTCCCAACTTTTGCAATTTAATCCTTTTCCATAAACATTTAACGACCGTTAATCCATTACATTAATTACTTAACGTCCGTTAGTTATTTCGTTTAATAAATAAATAAATATAACATTTATATTTAATTATTAACTTTAAATTCTCATACGTAAAGTGTGCAATCCCATAGTCTCGAGTTCGATCCTAACACACGTCTATTAATTTATTGTCCATAAAACCAACAGCTCCCACTTGGACATATCTTAATAGAGTGATCACATTCTGTTAGCGTCTAGCAACACTTCGATGCCTCTAGTACAACTCGAGCAAGGCTCCTGGAAAACCTTTTAATGATTTCTCATTATTATTATCCTTTTGTTTCTAATACCATGTTAAATAAAGATATGGAATTAAGTCATTCTTTATTCAACCATTCTGTTTCTCGTTATTAGTGATTGAACAAGATTACCAAATCTTCTGAACATATTCAGGGGAGAACTTTGGGCATGGCCATGCAAACATCTTGTCAACCCTACGAGGGGCCCAGCAGTATTAAACTCCAAAATAAATTTGAAGGAACAAATTCTATCTTGACTACAAGAATAACCCACAAACTTTGCAACACTTCAGGAAACAACCCTTATGACTACCAGTTACGTATAGCGTTAAGTTGTTCCACAGAAGTGCACTACATTCATGACACTTATCTGGTATCTCAAGTCTGAGGATAACTATTCATAATTTACTTAACAACAATATCCATAAAGTAATTATGTAGTTGGGATAAGTCCTATATTCAATTCATTGAATATCATCTGAAAATGGTATGCATTCTCATCAATATACTTTCAAGTATATTCTACCACATCTCTCAGATTTGTCTTAATTTAACGATACTCCCATATCATTAATCGACAACGGACGATTTAGAATAAATAAATTTATTCACGGATTAAACATGCAAATATAGGATACAATATATTATAAAATCAAACATACCAAGTATTTGATTTATATTATAACAATTGTTTAACATCCCTTATCCAAATACCAAATAGATCAATGCATGAAAATTCCAGTTTGATGAATTATGCCTCAAGTAATGACAATCATACTTGTTGACAAGACATAAATCAACTAACGTGATCTATCATAATTTTGAGAATACTTATTTCAAGAATTCAATTAATGAAGTCCTTGTATGTGTGCATTCACCAATTCACATAATAATTCATAAAGTGTGTGACATCCTCTTTCACCAATTTATGACAATTTAAACTTTCAAACATTTCAAAGTTTAAAGTATTCTTATTCTTTTAATGTATAATGCAACTGTGCTCTTAGATAAGCACAACTAGGTCACATGGCCATTAACAAGGATGAAATCCTACCATGACTAGTATTGAGTGTCATCTCAATTAAACCAGCATCATTGTATACAAACAACAATGTGCTCATTAAAATTCTGTAAACTTTAATATCTTATTATGTAACGTTTGATGCTTTCCTAACTTTCAAGTTTAAAGCTGATGACAATTTGCACAACAATTTACATATTGTTCATCCATAGAATCTAGGAGCAATTCCAGGTTTTAAGGATGTAATTCTATTAGAATATTCATTACACAAGTTATCTAATAACTTTTAGTTAGATATCAATGTTGTCAAATCACTTCTTATTCAAGAATGATACAACCATTTTAATACACAACATGATGTACATGATGAATCCACATTCAAACTTAGAATTCATTCACGTTCTATCTTGTCAAAAAATATTTATCCATTTCCCAAATGATATATCATGTTTTATTAGAATCATTTATTTTACTGCACATGTTTATTAATAATAAACATATATTCCAAGGTTGTATGTTTTAATTCTTAAATCTTATAAGTGAAGTTACATTCCAATCTAAGACTTAACATTTAGCTTACAAGGAATGTTACTTCCTATATGTTATACAACATATAAGATTTAAAACCTTAACATAATACTCCCACTAGCTTTCAGGAATACTTAAAATTTATCTTATTTTAATTATAAATCGAAAATGTGATTTAATAATTAAACATAAGAATAATTTCATAGATGCATGCATTTATCCATTCATGAATTATTGCGCTTCGTACACTTCCAAAGATTATATGAATTCAAAAAACCTTTCAATTACTTACCGTCCTCGCTCAAGTAATTTCTCAAGAAAGAGTTTTGAAATTCCATTGTCATATTTCATATTAATGAAAACAAGTATGACAATTATCATCTTTATATATTTAATGTGTATAGGAAAGAATATTCAATCATAATTAATTGCTTAAATATGATTAATAATCTTGTCATAAAACATGCATTAAATATGTGTACAATATTGTCCATATGATTTCTACATAGAAATTCAAACCACTAGGGTTTTTCATCTCTTTGAAGAAACTCATTTCTATTCTCTAGTCTAACTATTAAGATAAACCAAATTTCCAAAATTGATTATCTTTATGGACAGCATCTTTAACATTCATAGTATGAGTAATTTACCCAATTCAATATTTGGTAATTCATCATAATGATTATCAGGTTTACTATAATCCTGTAACTCATATTTCTTCTCAGCATATAAATCAAATATCTGAGATATCCTTGCAGATCTATGAATGAAAATTCCATCATCTTGAGGTCTATCATTTTCATGTCTAACCTCATCATGATATTTACTAGTGTGTTTTAGAAGATTATGTATATTGTAATTTTATCTTTCAAGATAAAAAAAAACTCCCACTTGCCTTTTGTAATATATAGACTTTCTATATATACTTACCAGTTAGAGCAAAACTACATTGTTCTCTTTTGGGACATTACAAATACACATTGATAATTCTTGACATTAGTTTGTTAATAACCTATTCATAAGTAGTTTAACAAATTCAGAATCTTCAATTTTAAAACTTAATGTGATTCATCACATTCCCTAATGAAATGGTGTTTTAATAATCTTCTAGGTTGGAGTTGATTTGAGTATATTCAATCCATACTCAATTTTCTAACCTTGTTACTTTTTAAGAAAGAAGTTATGGTTATCATGAATCCAACAAATCAAATAGAGTTTGATTCTCCTAACTGAACATACCATCAACTTGTGATATTCATTAGAATTTAATATTGTAAGATAATCTAACAATATATAAGATAAACATATTCCTTTTGGCTTACCTATTTACCAACTAAGTCAACTTAATGGTATAATAGACTTTCCAAGCCAATTACATGCTTTATAACACAAGTACCTTTTAACCAAGTCACTTCATATCCATGCTTCAACAAGAAACATAAACTGTTATAATCTCATTATACGTTATAAATCATTGATCAACTCAATGACTTCTTGTATATGTCTTAATTAAAGAACATAACAAGTTAACGTCTTACTTTATTACAAGTCTTAAAAGACTTTATGTTTATGTCTTTACAATGAATCATAAACATGTTTAAATAAAGTAATTATGAACACAACTCTTGATTTCAATAGTAATTTCAAGTTAATTTATTTTACTTCACAATAATGTAGGACTACATTATTTTTCATTTATGTCATTCCAAAATACATAAATAAACAAATTGAAGTAGGATTAGATTACTTTATTTAATTTTATGTCATTCTAATAATACATAAATATTTAATTTGAAGTAGTCTTATATATCATTTTGACACATGTTCTAAATACTTGTCTAATTTAGAAACTGCAAATATGTCCATGCAAGGTCTGACTTCACATAGAGATTTACTTTGTTGTTGCAATCTCGCCAAGTTCTCACATGACGTAAATTGCAACACCAAGTGTTTCTTAAATTAGATATGTACAAGTTATATTAGAATGTTAGTCTCTTACCTTGCAGTCAAGAGAATCCGTTAAATCATATACTTATATGTTGTACCTTGCACACAATATAGATTTCTCCCACTTGTGCATGGAACAACATCATGTAGCAGATAAACAACACGACATATGTTTGTTTATGTGACTAATATGATTGTGTCATTGATATTAGCATAACTAGTAGATGTAGAACCACTTCATTGTCTAATAAGGAAACGTTCATGACTATCCTTGAGAACATAAGTGTCTACAAGTGGAAAGTAATTATCTTAAGACATTCTAGAGATAATCTGGGTTACTACCACGATAACAAAGCTTGTAACTCCCACTGAATAAGAGATCATTACATTAATTCCTTATTCAGTAATAAGAACAACATACTCCCACTGGATTTGACAACATTGTAAGTGTTTCATTAACCAGTAAAAGAAAATAGTGTTCTATTTACTTCCCTACACCTTTGAAAAAGTCCATACATAACAATTACTTATGTACTTAAAGAGTGTATTCTACTATGTAGATGATGAACTATCCATCAATGTTATTAACTTGAAAAATTGGGCATGCAATTTCTTTCTTAATAGTTCTACTATTCCAACAATTGTAAGTAGTACTTTTAAATGGTCAAAACAAAACAACTAGATAAAATATGCTAGTTTGTCTTTACCAATTATACAGTAATTAGTCTAACTTCTAATTTAATAACTCAGGAATATGCAATTTCCTTAACTATTAAAATTTGCTTACGAGTTATGTATTTTAGAATTTAGACAATTCTAATTGTCCTATCATACCTTTCTTCATTCATGAAAAGGAATAGGGTTGAATCTCACTCTTTCGCGTGAAAAGAGGACTAGGTTTATTCTCTTAGCAAAGTTGACTCTACCAAAAAACTTACAGGTGTAGATCAATTTTACCAATACATGAATAACCTACGTTTACGGTTTAATGTTGCATTAATACATTTAAAGAATTAGCAAAATTCAATTTTAGTATTTTCGATAATTAAACTTTTCAAGAAAATAAAATACCCAAGGTAATATTCATATAACCATAGAATTTTCTCGAAAACTAGGATCCAAATTATCATAGGTTCATTACATCAGTTGATCTGCTAGCAACAAACGCATATAATAAGGTAATCTGTCGAACATTAATTGGCAAACAATTTCCAACTCCTAGATCATTATGGGATTTATATTTTCCAACGCTATTGCAAATATAAACATGTTTTATCCCATCTTATGCCATTGAATCCAAGATCTCACTTCCTACTCAACTTAAGTGTCTAACTTAAAGAACTGCAAATATGTCAATGTAAGGTCTCACTTAACATAGAGATTTACCTCTCCATCACAATCTAGCCAAGTACTCTCATGACTTAAATTGCAACTTCAAGTGTTCCTTTTAATTAGATGGCATATACCTTAATTTAAAAGGGTACTAGTTTTGATTTTATGTGGTCAAATCAAATATGTACAAAGATGTCATGCATTCATCTTGTAGCATAATTTTAATAAAAAAAACTTTTTATTACCAATTCATAAAGATCAAATTATCAAAGTTTTGATTGAGGTATTGGGTTCACCAATCAAGGAATTTAGTGTTAATTATCATCCATTATACCGTACTTTTGCATAAGTGTAAACACTTAGTGTTTCGGATAATTACCACCGAAGTGGCGCATGGAATTAAAACTAATTCGCCCTTAAGATGAGCTTGTACTTTTATGGCTTACTAAGTAGCTCCATTCGAACTTACAGAGGGCAGAGGACCAGGTAAGCGCAAACGCATAACCTTAGACATCCATTCAGTGTGACTGTGCGCACTTCTTAAATAACCCCTTTATAGTTCATTCGAATGGGTGAGCCGTTCAGTCATTGTACCAAAGTCACCAATCAATTAAACTATAGAAAACTTAACTCTTCCAAAACAAATCAAATTTCGCCATTGTTTAGTCCGTATTATTTTTCTATTCAAAATTACCCTTTGCTTAAAACTGTCTAACATAATAAACAAACAAGTAATACCAATAAAAAATATAAACAACTAAAAAACAATGCGCACATAATAAACAATTTATACGTGTAAACAAGTAGCCACATGCAACTTATTCGATAAAACCCTATTAATAATCAATGTCTAGGTTAAATTAACGTATATATTAATTAGGGCTTTCACTCTCTCAATTGAAAGTGAGCCACATACATCGACGAATCGATTGCGTAAACCCATAATTAATGATATACCAAATTGCACATAATTGATTCATTAATGTATATAATTGGAGTCATCCCCAATTCAAGATTTTTCATAAATATACATGTGTATAAAACTTAACAATTAATCCAATCTTAACAATTAAATAATAATACAAGCAACTATCCATGACAAACATGCATGTATCATCATGGATATAACACAACAATTATTCAATTAAGTCACAAGATCGCATACAATTCCATGTCACATAACACTTTATTCATGAATTTATCACGTAACAAATATATTAAATCTAGGTTTCGATATTGATAGCATAACAATTAATATAAACCCTAAAAAAAATTTAGGAAATCGACTAAAAAATTTTAGGGTTTCCACCCAAAAATTTTTTTTCGATCCATAATAGATTTTTTAAAACCAAATTAGGGCAAAATCCTTAACCCTAAAATTAGGGTTTATATAATCATAACCAAAACCCTAGAATAAATCATATCAAACACAATACAATATCCGTTTTTTACGTGTTTAGTAATTAATTACTCATTAAAACCAATGGCTCTTGATGCCACTGTTGGAATTATATAACATGACATATCATAAATATAAACAATAAACATCAAAGTAAGTGCGGAAGCGTATAGGAACATATAATGAATAATTAATTAACTAAAGAATAAAGTATGCGTACCTTTCTTGATTCTAGCCGAACAAGAATCAAATCCACAAACTAGCAATTAGGATGAACCCTAATTAGGGTTTATAGGATTATAAGAATTACCCCTTACCGTTTTGTAATTCAATCCAAGATAATAACAAAAGTATGTTATTACTATGTTCTTGTACACACGTACTAAACCGAATTAAAGTAATGCTAGTTTTTATCAAACAAATAACTTGATGTGGAAAAGGTTTGAAGATCTACACCCTAAAGGGATGTACGATCGGTTTAAGAACAAAACACACACAAAACAATTTTAGGGTTTAAGCAATGTGCACAAGAGATGGAAAAATAAAACCCCTAGCCTTGTTTATATACCCAAGCAAACTTGGTGAACAAGTTGGTTTTTCTTTCCTTCTTTCTCTCCTTGGCCGATCGGTTTGGATATCCCATAGGGATTCCGGAACCTTCCCAACTTTTGCAATTTAATCCTTTTCCATAAACATTTAACGACCGTTAATCCATTACATTAATTACTTAACGTCCGTTAGTTATTTCGTTTAATAAATAAATAAATATAACATTTATATTTAATTATTAACTTTAAATTCTCATACGTAAAGTGTGCAATCCCATAGTCTCGAGTTCGATCCTAACACACGTCTATTAATTTATTGTCCATAAAACCAACAAATGGCAGTTACAACTTCTTTATGACCACGTTTAATTGGTCATGTAACCACTAACGGCTATAATGGGGATAATTATGAGGCTATTAATGGGCCGATTAATACTCATAATTCCATTAGAATAGCTCAAGAGTAACCTCCTATTTATAGGAGATCTGAACATGCATGAGTAACACACAGAAAACACTAAACACTTATTAGCGAAAGGGTTATAGAATTGTGCCTAATTCTCTAACTGCATTTGGTCTTATCCCAAGTAGATATTCGTGATACCCATGCATTAGGGTCGAATAGTTTACTTTGGAAAGTGATCACACGATTCCAAGTGATATCCGGTAACCACCTAGTGGTATTGCTACTGCCATTGATTGTCTTAACCCTGTTCTGGGAGATAACCCCCAACACATTGTTGGAACTTTTCATTGTAACTTTATGATGCTAGAACTCAATGATCATGTTTTCATCTTTTATCTGTGTCATGAAGCTTGAGTTATTTTTAATAAGCATCGAGTGTTTTATGAAATCATGCAGGAAGTCTAAACAAATAAGCGGTTGACTATGATGAGCTACTAGTTCAACTTAGCGAACACACAATCAAAATCATCAAAAACTAAACATACATTTCGTTCTGCATTGTTTGTGATATTCGGGCCTTTGGGTATTGTACCAAATGAGACAATCATACACGAAGATTAATGTGAATGGTGAAAGGTTTGCAATTCATTTCAACAACGAGCAAATGCACAACATGCTTGGACTAAAAAGGCAAGTAAAGCCATTGGAGATTTGGAGCTAACTCACATTATTGTTCTAGACAACTTGACTGATGATGCTCAAAATAAACGTATCGAGGATTATGATGATAAAGAAACGAAATTTGATGGTGTCAAGGGACGGGAATTTATATCACAAGATGTATCGACTAAGAGGAATTCGACAAATCATGGCGCCTATACATTTCTTGACGAGAATGGGATTCCGGACATTGACTGTGATAGGTTCATCGAAAATGAGTTGAATCAATCGGGTAATGAAAGTTACAGAACCTGTGGTTGAGTTTACAAAAATGTTTGCATAGGCTAGCTATGACAATGAGTAATTGAGTATCGATGTTAATTTAGAAATTCGAAAGCTCTTGACTGGTGGGTCATATATTAGAGACTTGCTGCATTTGTGAAATTATATCATAGGTAACAAGGTTTCTCATTCTATATGGTTGATATCCATTTTTATAGCTGTCATATTTATTTGTCTTTAAGTTTCTCGTTTTATACAGAATAACGGGTTCTCGCGGCTCGTGTAATTTAGTGCAAATTTGTAGAGCCAAGCTAATTAGAACAGGTTTACTATCATATTAGATCACTATTTAAATTTAAATAGTGTATCTTATATCCAATTTTAGATATACTAATGATTGTCGATAAGTGTCACTATTATAAATAGAAAAATATATTTCTTGAAATCAACCTCAATTTGTATCCATAGATTGATGCATAGACATATTTCTATGCCACGTTTTGAATCGAAGCCGTTTTGACCAGTTAGTAATCCAGCAAAAATCCCACTTAATACTAAATATGTAACGTAGAAATAAGACGTTTTAGCTTAAAATGTAGCTATTACAAAAACAAATCGCATGTTTTTTTTTTGAACGGCTGATTAGATTAAAAAAGAAACTAGCAAGGAGCTAGCAGTACAAAGGAAATTTTAACCAATCATTCCAACTACAATATAAACTACCTCTATGCTTAAGCCAAGAAAAGGAAAACATACGAATACAATCAAAGATATCACTCTTTCTCAAGGACTGAGAATTAAAAGTGATGTTGTTACAGTACCTCCAAGTGAACCAAAGGGTAGTCGCGATGATGACAAACATACGACGCTTTTTATCTCTAGACATGGGCCACGAACTCCACCAGACGAGCCAATGCGTGTTGGACTCAAAATCTGGTAAAGAGCTATTACACCATATGCGAACAGCCCTCCATATTTCTTTGGCGATATCGCATTTGAAGAAAACATGTTGATTAGACTCCACCAAAGCGTTACATGAGGGACAAGAGATTTCCGGAATTTCAATACCTCGAAGAGAGAGATTTAGACGATGAGGAAGCTTATCTAACTTCAAACGCCACATAAAGATATTCACTTTTCGTGGAAGGTCTTTGTCCCATGTAGTCGTGAAACCTAAGGATGGAAGGAGATGGTCGTCAATTAATTGACGAAGAGCACCAACAGTAAAGACGTCATCATTGGCCAAAGACCACATGCATTTGTCAATATCAGCTTGAATGTCAAAGTGGCTGATCTCGACTAAAAAACAAATCGCATGTCTTATTGACTAGTATAAATTAATTAAATATTTGATTATTTCATTATCTTTAAATAATATCGGCTTTTATTATAAACGCACGTGGCTCAAGGACTAACTTTCTTTTCTGAGATTCGACATCAAATGTTAGAACTTTATGTAATTTACCAAGGACGGAACAAGAGCGTTCCCGTATGGTCTCGCGACACTTATTAATTTTTTCGATTTAGTTTAAATTTTTGTAAAAAAATCGATTTTTTCTAAATGCATCTTAAATGCAGATTGAAATCCTCTAAAGTTCAATATGAACATGATAGATCATGTTGATGTTTTTGTGAGAAAAAAATGTGGGCCCTTTAAAGTTCCATCGAGATATGTTTCTAAAACATTTGTGCACCCGGTCATTTGTTCTGATTCCGTACTTGTAAAAATCGATTTTTTCTAAATGCATCTTAAATGCGAATTGAAATCCTCTAAAGTTCAATATGAACATGATAGATCATGTTGATGTTTTTGTGAGAAAAAAATGTGGGCCCTTTAAAGTTCCATCGAGATATGTTTCTAAAAAATTTGTGCACCCGGTCATTTGTTCTGATTCCGCACTTGTAACGAAAAAGATAGGTTAGATCGATCTTTGTAATGTAGAAGCTCAAAATATTTTATATGGAGTATCTAGCTTACAAGAATCTATCAGAAGCCCACATCTTACAAAAATGTGGGCCCTTTAAAGTTCCATCGAGATATGTTTCTAAAAAATTTGTGCACCCGGTCATTTTTTCTGATTCCGTACTTGTAACGAAAAAGATAGGTTAGATCGATCTAAGATAGGTTAGATCGATCTTTGTAATGTAGAAGCTCAAAATATTTTATATGGTCATTTGTTCTGATTCCGTACTTTAACGAAAAAGACAGGTTAGATCGATCTTTGTAATGTAGAAGCTCAAAATATTTTATATGGAGCATCTAGCTTACAAGAATCTATCAGAAGCCCATCTATCGAGATATGTTTCTAAAAAGTTTGTGCACCCGGTCATTTGTAACGAAAAAGATAGGTTAGATCGATCTTTGTAATGTAGAAGCTCAAAATATTTTATATGGAGTATCTAGCTTACAAGAATCTATCAGAAGCCCACATCTTACAAAAATGTGGGCCCTTTAAAGTTCCATCGAGATATGTTTCTAAAAAATTTGTGCACCCGGTCATTTGTTCTGATTCCGTACTTGTAACGAAAAAGATAGGTTAGATCGATCTTTGTAATGTAGAAGCTCAAAATATTTTATATGGTCATTTGTTCTGATTCCGTACTTTAACGAAAAAGACAGGTTAGATCGATCTTTGTAATGTAGAAGCTCAAAATATTTTATATGGAGCATCTAGCTTACAAGAATCTATCAGAAGCCCATCTTGATGTTTAGAGTGTCATGAGACTTATAAACTCACTGTTATTTTTATCTCTAAACAATGTGGGACATTATCAAAACACAAACTTTGCCAAAGGAGACCACACGTTCTATTGTTCTAACATGAAGCAGTGACATACAATCTTGAGATTGTATCTTACTTGACATAAAATATTTGATTTCGTTTTAGACAAATAATGAAGAACGACTTTATAAATAGAGTGTTGATTCGTACACTCATATTTTTGATTCGTACACTCCAGTGTACAAACAGGAGATGCAGCATATAACAACTGTACAACTCTGTATAGCATAAAGTGGAGTGTACGAATCAAAAAAGTGAGTGTACAAATCATTAGCCTTATAAATAAGGTACTTGACTTCTCTTTTTAAAAATATTGATTTTTGCATCTATCATCTTCATATAAGTTTGTGATGCTAGAACTTCATGATCGTTTATTATTATTATTTATTAATGGCATCTTTATACTAAGAGCAACTAGTATATTCTAAAATTATACACATTTATTAATTTTAACATGGAATGCGATTTTAAACATGAAATGTTTGATGTTCACAAATTGTTATTTTTTTAGTTATGAAATGTCTAAACGTGAGCCCAGCGGCATAAGTCACATGAAAATATATTTTAAGGAAAACTTAAAAAGAAAAATATAATTTGTATTTTGTACTCTCTTCGTTCCAAAATTATTGTCCAGTATTGACTTTTTTAGTCTTTCTTCTTCAACTTTGACCATAATTATTTTTGTTTGTGTTATATGTGACTTGATGAAAAATATATGAATATATTAAGTTTTAAATGTATTTTCAGTTGGTATAATTTTTATCAAGTATTATATAACACAAATAAATATATTAATGATCAAAGTTGAACTAGAAAGACTGGTCAAAGTCAAAGTGGACAATAAAAATGGGACGGAGTGAGTACAACTTAAATCACATGTAAAATACTTGTTCATTCGTACAATTTAAACAGTCTTTATTCGTACAAAATATTTTGTCTAAAACATCACAATCGATTCTAGAGTGTATTGTTTCAAATAGCTTCGGACTTATACCAGTGGTAACGTTTATTTAATTTCCTACGTTACATTTGCATTTTTTCGAACTTTTTGTGTAATTTCATGATGATTGAACTACATAAACATGTGTTTATGTTGCATTTAAACAATGAAGTTTGAGTTATGCAGGAAGTCTGAACCGATATGTGGTTGATTATGACGAGTTACCAGTTAAATTTGCGAACATACAATCCATTTCAACAAAAACTAAACATACATTTCGTTTTGCAATGTTTGTGGTTTTTGGCCTTAGGTTAGCGTACCAAATATGGCAATCATACAATAAGAAGAGCTTGAATGGTGAAACTTTTGCCATTCTTCTCAACGCCTTGCAAATTCCAAACATGATTGGACTAAAAGGACGAGTCAAACCATTGGAATTTACTCACCGAGTTGACTCAACCATTGTTTTAGACAACTTGACCGATAATGTTGAAAAGGAACATATGGTGGGATAAGATGAGAAAAAATAACCTTTATTGGTGTCAATATCAAGTTGACAAATCATGACCTTAATGAGTTGGGCGCCTATACATTTCTTGACGAAAATGGGATTCCGGACGTCGATCTTGATAAGTTTATTAGGAATGTTTAGAATGCTAGTTAACATGCGAGTCATGGGTTCGAGACTTGTTGTATATGTGAAATCATATATATATGACAAATTTTCTCAATTTCTATCGTTCATTTTATAATAAGGAAAGAAAATTTTTATTTTCATTAGTTGCTCCTTTTGATACTCAATAGTTAGATCGGTAGTGTAGATCCATTAACGAGTACTATCAGAGCATCCATCTGATAACTAAATCTTAAGAAGTTTATACTTGAAGATCAATATTAGTTGCAACAAATTACAATGGTCAATGCCCTACTTATATATCAAAGTATCATATTTTAAGAAAATTAGAAAAAAAGAAAAAATAAATAAATAACATTCTTTACAACATAAACCACATGAAAAATACATTCTTTACAACATAAACCACAATTTATTTCAAGCGTCACTTTACAATTTGTTAATAGCTTTGGTTGTTTTTTTATACCGAATGAACGTTCTCTAATTTATGCATTTATCATCTTTAGTGTAATTCTGAGATGCTAGAAGTTCGTGATCGTGTGTTAATAATCACATATACTAGTGCTAAAAGCATCTTCAATAGGGTATTGCTATTTGTGATTGAAAAACATACAATTTTGGTTTGTTTTTGAACAAATAAAGAAAAACGACACTATAAAGTATTTGATTTTATTGTCAAAAAGTATCTAAATGGTTTTCAAGTCTTTTAAAATAAGGAAAAAAAAAAAAAAAAAAAAAAAAAAAAAAAAAAAAAAAAAAGTTACAAAGAATTTGTATTGTAAATGTTACAACCCCTTTAAAGGTGCATTCAAATACAAATTTTAAGAAAATTAAAAGAAAAAAAAAGAAACAAAAATAACATTCTTTAGAACATTAACCACATGATAAATACATTCTTTACAACATAAACCACAATTTATTTCAAGCGTCACTTTACAATTTGTTAATAGCTTTGGTTGTTTTTTTATACCGAATGAATGTTCTCTAATTTATGCATTTATCATTTTAGTGTAATTCTGAGATGCTAGAAGTTCATGATCGAGTGTTAATAATCACATATACTAGTGCTAACATCATCTTCAATAGGGTATTTGAACAAAAGCTTTTTGTGATTGAAAAACATACAGTTTTGGTTTGTTTTTGAACAAATAAAGAAAAACGACACTATAAAGTATTTGATTTTATTAGAAAAGAGTATCTAAACGGTTTTCAAGTCTTTTAAAAAAAGGAAAAAAAATGCAACTACAAAGAATTTGTATTATAAATGTTACAAACCCTTTAAAGGTGCATTCAAATAGCATTAACCACATGATAAATACATTCTTTACAACATAAACCACAATTTATTTCAAGCGTCACTTTACAATTTGTTAATAGCTTTGGTTGTTTTTTATACCGAATGAATGTTCTCTAATTTATGCATTTATCATTTTAGTGTAATTCTGAGATGCTAGAAGTTCATGATCGAGTGTTAATAATCACATATACTAGTGCTAACAGCATCTTCAATAGGGTATTTGAACAAAAGCTTTTTGTGATTGAAAAACATACAGTTTTGGTTTGTTTTTGAACAAATAAAGAAAAACGACACTATAAAGTATTTGATTTTATTAGAAAAGAGTATCTAAACGGTTTTCAAGTCTTTTAAAAAAAGGAAAAAAAATGCAATTACAAAGAATTTGTATTATAAATGTTACAAACCCTTTAAAGGTGCATTCAAATACAAAAATAGTAATGAGCATTAAAAACCCACTTTTATTTTTATCTCTAGCCAATGTGGGATAATATCAAAACACAAACTTTGTTAAATGAAACACAAAAGTTTTTGATAACTAAGTAGAACGGATTTATTAAATATTTGATTTCTTCCACAAGAACTATTGTGAGGTATTTATTTTGGAAAAATTAAGCTCGAAGATAGTTTTCTATTGTAAACAATACAAATATAATAACCCCTAAAACCCACTTTCTTTCAACATTAAAATACACACTTTGTAAAATGAAACCACTCGTTCGGATATGAAGCAATGACACAAAATCTTGGATCATACTATGAATTGAAATATGGAACTTGTCGACTAATACAACACAAACACAACCAATTGTAGGAAACATAAACGATTAACCTCAAAATGCTTGACATTCTAAGTTGTAACACAAGAGTTGCTACTACTTTTTTCAATGGATGTAAATTTTAACAAACATAAACGTCCGCATTTTGTATTGTTGTTCTTGAACGTTTTTAGACCTTTGGAATGCTAGAACCACATGATCATGTATTTAAATTGCATATTTTATCTTTGTCAATGAAGATTGAATTATGTTTAATAAGACATCGAGTGTTTAACGATATCATGCAAGAAGTATGGATCGATAAGTGGTTATGATGGGTTACCAATTCAACTTTGTTAAGACACAATCAAAAAAACAAAAACTAAACATACATTTAGCTTCGATTTTTGGAAATTTGAGTTTAAGGATGGTTTCAAAACTAAACATACATTCCGCTTTGATTTTTCAATATTAAAAAATAAAAATAAAAAAATGTTATGCTAAAGGTATTGATATTGTATATGGTATACCACAAAAACCCTCAACATAACATTCAAGTAAAATAGAGTGTAAAGGAAACATTATATTAAAACTTGGATTCATCAAGTCAAGAATGTTGAGCTCAATAGGAAACAGGAGATTATGTCGAAAATAATTGATATTGAAACAAAGATTGATTCTAATATAGCTTCGGATGTTGAAAAAGAGGATCGAGTGAAATTAATCAAAGAGCGTGATGATCTTCAACAGTTAGAAGATATGGATGTGGCGCAAAAAGCTAAAGTAATATGGGATGTAGAAGGAGATGAAAACACAAAATATTTTCACGGGATATTGAAGCAAAAGAGACACCAAAAAATGGTCCAAGGTGTTATGATCGATGGTGAATGGGTGACAGATCCTCAACAAGTGAAAATGGCTTTTCATAAATTTTATAAAGACAAGTTTGAAGTGTCGGATTCCTTGATAGAATTAACCCCTGTTGTGCCTTTTGCTACTTTGAGTCAAGAGGATAACATTGAATTAGAAAAATCGATTACTGAAGAAGAGATTCGATCTGCTATATGGGATTGTGGAAGTCAAAAAGCCCCGGGTCCGGATGGTTTTTCCTTTATTTTCCTTAAAACTTATTGGGAGCTTTTGAAAGAGGATGTGGGGAAAGCTGTGAGATGTGTTATTGACTCATTTGTCATGCCTAAAGGTGTTAATTCGTCATTTATTACGTTAATCCCCAAGATTGCTAATCCGATTCATATTAGAGATTTTCGCCCAATTTCACTAATTGGTATGCAATACAAAATAATTGCTAAGATATTAGCAAATAGGCTCTCGAAAGTTATTGATAAATTGGTTAGTCAGGAGTAATCGACTTTTATAGCAGGAAGGCAAATTCTTGACGGGCCAATTATGCTTAGCGAGCTTATATCCTGGTATAAAAAGAAGAAGAAGTTGTTGTTGTTTAAAGTAGATTTTGAAAAAGCTTACGACACCGTAAGTTGGAAGCATCTTGATCACATGTTACTAAGTCTAGGGTTCGGAAGCAAATGGCGAAGATGGATTCAGGTATGTTTATATTCAGCTAGATCTTCTGTTCTTGTAAATGTGAGTCCTTCTAGCGAATTTTTGATAAAACGTGGATTGCGTCAAGGTGATCCATTAAGTCCATTCCTGTTCATTATTATTATTGAAGGGCTTCACGTCGCTATGCAAAATGCCGTTTGTTCTGGTCTTATTCGAGGGGCTATGATAGGAAATTCGGGTCACCAGCTTTCGCATTTATTTTATGTGGATGCTGTGGTGATTATTTCAGATTGGAACAGTCAAGATATGGGTAATATTATCCGTGTGTTTCGGGTTTTCTATCTTGCTTCGGGTCTCAAAATTAACGTCTCTAAATCTAACGTGTTCGGGCTTGGGGTAAGTTCTCAGGAACTTGAGGATATTGCTTCTGATACAGGTTGTGGTTCAGGTAATATTCCATTTTCTTATCTTGGTTTACCTCTTGGAGCGAATATGCACTTGACTGCCAATTGGCAGCTTCTAATTGATAGGTTTCGGGGTAAATTATCGGCGTGGAAAGCTAGCACTTTATCTATTGGGGGTCGTTTGACTCTCATAAAGTCGGTTTTAGGAAGCCTCGGGATATATTATATGTCCATCTTTAAATGCCCGGAATATGTCATTAATTCGCTTGAGAGGTTGTTTTTATAAAATCACCGTCCAAAAAAAAGAGTATAAAGGGGTTTATAAAGCCGGTTTCATTCTTAACCCTATCCGATATAGGATTTCATTAATGCAGAAACTTTGCTAAATGAGACCACAAGTACCAATAAGAAGCAATGACACAAAATATTGAGGCTGAATCATGCTATCAATCAAATTGTGAAACTTGACAAGTGATATAACACAAGAGCTATGAAAACATACACAACAATTGTACGACACTACCACACATAAACTCTTTGCCTAAAAAATGCTTGGCACAGTGGGATTGAATGTCCTCCTCCTACTGCGTCTAATTCTTTTAAATGGTTTTAGTAGATGAAGCCTAAAACAATGTTTTTTTTTATCCCGTCTAGATCTAAATCCAAGTATCCAACGGATCAATGCTAGTTATTGGTTAAATAAAAATATAACCGAAGTAAGAACAACAGTTACAACTTACAAAGGTCAATGGCGTGTTTAATATTTCAAGTATTATTTTAAGAAAATTAAAAAGAAGGATAATTTGTACTGTACTAGATATATCACATGAAAAATACTTCTTGACTGTTAATTTGACATTAATTAAGTACACTTCACAATTTAATTATTTCCTTAGAATTTCAAAATATTTTGTCTAAAACATAACAATCGATTTTGGAGTGTCAGTTTCGAATACCCAAGGTTACGTTTCTTTAGTTTCCACATTCTTCATCAGCATTGTTGGAACTTTTCATTGTAATTTTATGATGCTAGAACTCAATGATCATGTTTTCATCTTTTATCTGTGTCATGAAGCTTGAGTTATTTTTAATAAGCATCGAGTGTTTTATGAAATCATGCAGGAAGTCTAAACAAATAAGCGGTTGACTATGATGAGCTACTAGTACAACTTAGCGAACACACAATCAAAATCATCAAAAACTAAACATACATTTCGTTCTGCATTGTTTGTGATATTCGGGCCTTTGGGTATCGTACCAAATGAGACAATCATACAGAAAGATTAATGTGAATGGTGAAAGGTTTGCAATTCATTTCAACAACGAGCAAATGCACAACATGCTTGGACTAAAAAGGCAAGCAAAGCCATTGGAGCTAACTCACATTATTGTTCTAGACAACTTGACTGATGATGCTCAAAATAAACATATCGAGGATTATGATGATAAAGAAGCGACATTTGATGGTGTCAAGGGACGGGAATTTATATCACAAGATGTATCGACTAAGAGGAATTCGACAAATCATCACCTTAACGAGTTAGAAAATGGCGCCTATACATTTCTTGACGAGAATGGGATTCCGGACATTGACCGTGATATGTTCATAGAAAATGAGTAGAACCAATCGGGTAATGAAAGTTAAGAAACCTGTGGTTGAGTTTCTAAAAGTGTCTGCATAGCTGTGACAATGAGTAATTGAGTATCGATGTTAATTTAAAAATTAGAATGCTCTTTTGTGAAATTATATCATAGGTAACAAGGTTTCTCATTCTATATCGTTGATATCCATTTTTATAGCTGTTATATTTATTTGTCATTTATAGAAACCTTATGTGAAAACTTTTATACTGAATAACAAGTGCTCGTGTAATTTAGTGCAAATGTGAAGAGCAAATCTAATTAGAACAGGTTTACCATCATATTAGACCACTATTTAAATTTATATCCAACTACATATATATTACTACTAATTAAAAAATATATTTCTTTGAGAGAGAGAAACCCGCAAAGGAAAACCCCTAGAACTCATGGGTTCACACTAAGAGGAAAATCTGGATTTTCTTTCTCACTTACGAGACTCGAACCCGAGTAAAACCCTTCCCCAAGCTCCAGAAGAAACTCAGGTGGCCAACTGAACTAACTCAGTTGGTTATTTGTATCCACAGATTGATGCATACACTTAAGGCCAAATAGACTATGCATAGACATATATGTATGCCACGTTTGGAGTCGAAGCCGTTTTGGCCGGTTTGTAATCCAGCCAAAGCCGCACTTAATACATTACTAAATATGCAATCCAGAAATAAGATTTTTTAACCTTTTTAGTGCAAAGGGTGAAATATATTATTAAAACTCAGAACAATTACATATTTGAAACATTCACTGGTCCAGAATACAAGAAGCAAAACAACCAAAATCTAAGAACACTATATGGATCTCTAACACTACTGATCTCATACACAACATTTCTCAGACAGAAACAGAGAAAAGCAGATAACTGCATAACAACTCTATTGCGCAACAATCATTATTCACCCTTAATTGCACTAAGACCATAACCTCTCAATCACATTTCCATAACCATTTTCCTGACCTTGACCATTCAGCCCACACCCACAACAGTCAAGAGGACAAATGGAAAGGCTTCATTGAGAAGGTTATAGCCACCCATCATTCCAGTCAAAGATTATACCATGATCTTTACATTTCCCTCTTTATAAAAGGTTTCAAGATCATGGGAACACACACCTTAAGGGAGAATCTCCAAACCCCCTAGGTAGTACACTGCAAGGACCAAGTAGGGTCATCTTACACCCCTCACTATTCCAAACAACCATTTACCACCCTACAAGTTCATACTACCCTTCACAGTAAGGAAACCCACTTTATGGACCACTTTCAACTAAAAAATATGAGAATTATACTAAACTGCAATTACCTCCACCAAGGTCTAAAGACAGTCTAGCATAACTCTCATAACCCAAGAATTCAGTGATCCAAGATACAGGGCCAACTTATGTGATGAACTTATGAATACAAATACTTCAAAAAGCATATAGAACATCTGTATTTTGGTTAAAAACCAATACTGCAACATAATCTTCAACCTCAACTGCTGAACCAAACACCCCCTCTACATGCATGCTTAGACAGTTGCTGACCAGAAGAGAGCAAACAGAATACTAGCCATCTTTCTTTAAAGACTTTTCAAAAACATCACTGAATCAACATCAAATCAAGCTTATGCCAAACACTCAATAGCGTGATTCATGATACACAAATTCTGCACCAATATAACAGGAAGCTTAGGAGGCACATATTGAAATTGAACATCCTATTCTTTCTCAACTTTCAAGATAAAAGAAGATCTGATGACTTTGATACTCATTAATCTCAGTCTTACACTTTCCGGTCTTACACTTTCCACAAATGTTTCCATCAACACATCAGCAAACCTGTTTTATTTGTAAACTGTCTCTTATTTATTTCCTGCCATATGAAATAAACTCCAGCCCAAGCACCAGTTTACTAACAATACTTTTGATGGACTTATTATGACACTGAGCAGCCACAATATTAATCAAATCAACCCAATCAAGAGGTAAATTGTAAGCCCCTAGTTTCCTTTTGAGAGTACTCCACACTCTATCAATTTCCTTTTGAGGCCTATTTTCATACGTAAGCCCCTAATACGTTTTAACTTAAAATGTAGCTATTACAAAAACAAATCCCGCAAATCTTATTGACTATGTAAACTTATTAAATAATTGATTATTTCATTATCTTTAAATAATATTGGCTTTCATTATAAATGCAGGTGGTTCAAGGACTAATTTTTTTTTTTTTTTTCCCCTGAGATTCAACATCAAATGTTGGAACTTTATGTAATGTACCAAGGACGGAACAAGAGCGTTCCCGCGTGGTCCCGGGACACTTATGAATTTTTTCGGTAGTGTTTTTTCTAAATGCATCTTAAATGCGGATTGGAATCCTCTAAAGTTCAATATGAACATGGTAGGTCATGTTGATGTTTTTGTGAGGAAAAAAATGTGGGCCTTTTAAAGTTCCATCAAAATATGTTTCTAGAGTTTTATGAAATCTTCGTTTTAATTTACTTTATAACTATTATATTACCGTTCAAAATTTTTTTTGCACCCAATCATATTTGTTCTGGTTCGTCTTGTAACGTAAAAAGATAGGTTACCATCGATTTTTGTATTTTGTAATGTAGAAGCTCAAAATAGTTTATACGGAGTATATAGCTTCCAAGAATCATTCACACACCTATCTTGTTATTTTTATCTCTAACCAATGTGGGATAATATCAAAACATAAACTTTACTAAAAGAGACCACACGTATCTTACTTGAGACTAAATATTTGACATACAACCTTGAGACTGTATCTTACTTGACATAAAATATTTGATTTCTTTTTGGACAGATAATGAAGACGACTTTATAAAAAAGGCACTTGACTTCTCTTTTTAAAAATATTGATTTTTGCATCTATCATCTTCGTATAAGTTTGCGATGCTAGAACTTCATGATCATTTATTATTAATCGCATCTTTATACTAAGAGTAACTAGCATCTTCAACACGGTGTGTGAACAGAAGCTAGAAATAATGAAGAACCATTTGATTTCCTTTTGAAAGTAAAGAAGAACGACTATCCAAAAAAGGTATTTCATTTATCTATTAAAAAAGGAAAGTTAGCCGAAAGATTTGTGACGTGAATGCTACCAAGTATCATAATTTTGCGATGCTTCAATTTCATGCTTCAATTTCATGATTGTTTGTTAATAATCGTGTCTTTATACTAATGCTAATAGCATCTTCAATTGGATGTGTGAATAAAAGCTTTTAACGATTTAGAAGAACCATCTGATTTCCATATGAACAAATAAAAACGAACGACTTTATGAACATAGTTGTTTGATTTTTCTTTTAAAAAAGAAGAAAGCTAACCGAAAGGTTTGTATGATGTGAATGATACAAAGTATCATAATTTTGTGATGCCTGAATTTCATGATCGTTTGTTAATAATTGTGTCTTTATACTAAGTGCTAATAGCATCTTCAATAGGGTTTGGACACAAAAGCTTTAAACGATTTAGATGAACCATTTAATTTCCTTATGATCAAATAAAGAAAATACTAGTCGGGGTGTTCTAGTTACACAAGACTTGTGACTATCATTGCTAAATACGTGTGAGGTCTCAATTTTAATTCATGTTAGATGAAAACAACTCGACACTGTCAACACAGATCTCCAGAAAATGGAGTACTTTACCCCGTTTGTTTCGGTGTGGTGCTAGGTTCAAACTCGTGATTAGTTGACCAAAAAACCGAAAAATGATTACCAAAAAAAAAGTTATTTGACTTCTTACTTAAAAAAAAATTGCATGTAAGGATATGTGTGAATCACTTTTTTTTTTTTTCATAACTACCCTCGCAAACCTTTAATATGCTACCAACAACTTCAAGTGTTGCGAGACATATAAACCAACTTTCATTTTTATCCCTCACCGATGCGGGGTTGCATTAAAACACAAAGTTTCTTAAATGATACTGCACGTTCCAGCATAAAGCAATGACACAAAATCTTTACCATCAATTAAATCGTGAAACTTGACAACCAATCAAATGGAGAGTGGATCTGGCCTTCTGATTGGAATGCAACGTTCCCTAATGCTCTAGTTCCTATTATTGATGCTCATACTCCGGATTCACTATGGTGGCGGGGCATGAATGGAGAGTTTAAAGAGTTCTCGGTTGGAGTTGCACGGAATGATCTTCGTCCTAGAGAAGCTGAAGTTGTGTGGGTTAGTCTTGTATGGTTTGCTCAGTGTATTCCTAGGCACGCTTTCATCCTCTGGAAGACTCTCATAAACATCTTTTCTTCGAGTGTTGTTTTTCCTCACAAGTGTGGTCGAGTGTGAAGGTAAAGGCTGGTCTCCATCAAGTCTCGGACTCGTGGGATTCGATTCTAAATGGTATTTCTCCTTTTGCTAATAAACGCTCTATTAATAGCATTATTGCGAGACTTGTTTTGGCTGCTTCGGTTTATTATGTTTGGCAAGAGAGGAATTCTCGTCTTTTTAAGCAAACCAAACGTTCGAAGGAGCAACTAATTGACACAATTATGACTATTGTTCGGTTAAAGCTTCTCTCGTTTAGATACAAGAAGTCAAGTCATGTGGGAAGAGTTATGGACAAGTGGGATTTACCTTGTTCTCTTATGCATAATCATGTAGCTCGTTAGAGCAGTTTCTTGGGCTAGGCGTTAGTGTTGGTTATGTTCTATTCTTTTGTAGCGTCTAGTTCCTGTCTATCTTTAGAGTGGCATGTCACTCTATTGATGTGGTTAGAAGCACAATTGGTGCGTGTGTTTGTATAGTCGATTTGGTGCTTTGCCATATCGCCTGCTCCTATTTTTTATTTATATACCAGTTACCAGGGTAAAAACCCTTTACCCAAAAATATAACACAAACACAAATAATTGCACAAAATCTTGAAACTGGAACTTCCAACATGAAGCAATGGATGTCAAATTTTAACAAAATATATACTTTTTTTCTTGCATAACAATGTTTGAAGATATTTCGAAACTTACAACTCCAAAACTTTACCACAACTTTTACCATTGTCTTCATGGTATCCATCTCTTTGTACTTTTTTTTTTCTTTTCTTTTATGAATTTTGAATTATAAGATATGACAATAAAACGATAGATAAGATGATGTTTAATGTCTATCATAATATGTGAGCATGATAAAATTCTTTCATTCAATAATTAATCAATTTTCTCTCCACAAAATATTTAGCTGAACGTAGTCGTCTTAGGAGATATAATCTTTTTTTAGCCCCTCTAGAGGTACATTGAGCTATCCAACAAAATGTTGGTTACATAGAAATATTCACCAAACAAAGATATAAGCTTTACATATTTTGTTTTTTGTACGTTTTACACATTATCATAGACGATTAAAAATGTTGGACATGTAGCAAAACCGGCTCTAGTGAACATGAATGGACTTATTAATTTGACAGCATACTACTTACATCTTTTCGTTATCCTTTTATGGTAATAGTTTGTCATCAAAACCTTTTTTTTTAACGGCGAAATTTTATTAAAAAAAGAGCTAGCAAGAAGCTAGACTAAAAGAAAAAACATCATAGCGTTTAGCGGATCATTTAACCACGCAACCCTACTAGCATTGAACTTTCTACACCTATTACTCACCCAAAAAAAAGTATGAGAAACAATATCATCAAAAATCATCTCTTTACGAGGCTTCTTCGAGGAGAAAAGAGACGAGTTCCTAAACTTCCAAATATGCCACCACATTGAGACAAAAGTGGCTTCCAAAATTCTCTTTTGCAAACTAGAGAGATTTAGACCGTCATCAAAACCTTTTTAAGGTATCTAATTTCCTTTTGAAAAAATGGTAACCTTTTTTCTTAATCAAAGTATCAAAACTTTTTTAAGGTATTTGCTCTCCTTTAAAAAAGATATGATTTTAAAGACTTTATATTATAAAGCTAAGAACAAAAGTTCATTTTTTACATAGTCGCTTCACAAAACCCATATAATCACTTTCAAACACAAGATGTGTAATAAGACTTATAAACCTAATTTAAATTTTATCCTTGACCAATGTGGGACAACATCAAAACACAAACATTGTTAAAGGAGACTACAAGTTTCAATATGATAGGTTTACACCATTTTAGTATTAGTTATATGATTTAGGATCAAATGACAAATATAATTAAGATAAGAAGAATGACAATAAATAATAGATACAAATTTCAGATGCACTAAAAAAATAGATACGTCTCCCTATTATTTCTATCTCCTTATTTGCAATATGTTGCTGCAATTTTTTCTCACTCTTCTTTTTTTTAGAAAAGCAACATATTATAAAGAACCTCGAAAGAAAATAAAATATAATACAAGACGCCCCACCTCGATTAACAAGATAATTAAGGAGAATGGGGCCCAAAAGGAAATAGACTTTGACGTACAAAACAACTACAAGTCCTACCATTGCGCTACACAGAGACTCACACGAAGACTAAAATACTAACAAACTCACTCTTCCTATTTTAATAATTCTTTTCACTAAATCGATTCCCTTAGTTGTGGTGTCGCCTATATAAATGCTTGTTTACATTTTTTCAGCTTGAGCGTCGTAAGGTCGTGTTTGTTTTTTAAAAAGAGGCTCTTAACAGCCTTTGAATCTGAACCATTCAGACGCGGTCATACATTTTGGACGTTCAGAACGTTTGTTTTTTTTTCCCCGTTCAGACGTGGTCAGAGGCAGTAAGATCTTAATAGTCTAGACTTGAGAGGGGTGTCTTAATGCCTCTTGTTGACCCAAAAATAACAAAAATAAAATAAAAATTAGTACGAGCAAGCAAATGTGCGGTTCAAACATGATGTTTTTTTTCCCGCTCAGATGCGGCCAGATTCAGACATTTACGCCTCAGATTGTGATTCAGATGTGCGGTTCAGATTCAGATTCATAGCCTTTTAAAAACAAACACCACCTTAATGTGTAGTGTGGGAACAGGTAATATCGTTGATATAATTTCTCAATCAAATGTGAAAATGGGAATAACTATAATGAGAAAGATCTACATATCAACTCATTATCAGTTTCAATGTTGCCTAGTGGTTAGTCTCACAATATATAACAACAAACTATCTCACATGTTCTAAATACTAAATAGGACTTGAGCCAACAACCATTTGATTAGGGAGTTTATCACACAACAAGGGTTACATTGGGACACTAGCCCTTTGGTGTTCTTGTGCAAATTTAACAAAGTATGGTCTTTACAGATTTAGAAAGTACTCAATTGCGAATAAATGCAAGACCTTAAATTTTGTAATTCTATTTTGTATGCACTTTGTGGTGAATGTAATGTTTTCTTTGCATTTTTATTTAAACAAATACTCCGTACTAAAGACCGAATTCATAAAGTATTTTGTCTCTTTGAAGATATATATTTTTAATTATATTTAATACCTTTTTTTATTTTTTAAAAGTGCGCTGCAGTAATTTTATATTGTATAGCTACACACAGAAACTTTTCTTTTTTTCTATTAAAAATAAATAAATAATTTTTTTAAGGCATCTATTTTTTTTTTCCCAAAAATAAAAAGCTATATGGCAAGAGCTGTGTATTTTTGAGGTAACATTTGTTATAACTAACATACACATATCTTTAATACAACTTGAGTTGTTAGAAGTGTAATGAGAATTATAAAGTCACTTTAAGTTTTATCAATGACCAATGTGGGACAACATTAAAACAAATTGAACATTTTTTAACATTAAGAAATGACATAAAATCTTGAGTTTGGATCTTACTATCACTTAAATCGTGAAACCTGGCAACTGTTAGTATAACATAAGAGTTATGAACACTTAAACAAACAAATACAAACCATAAACTCTTAGAGCACAAAGTATGCTTGTGGTATTGGTAAGCCAAAACCAAAAACAATACCAATCACATGCTATTGCCTTGTCATCCCTTTAGCCATTTGCATGCCAAACTTCCCTTGAGCTATTTGAATGGCTCACGCCATATGTGATGCTTTGTGTTTTTTTTCTTTCTTTCTTTTTTTTTTTTTTTTTTTTTTTTTTTAATTGTGAGTGAGTGGGTATTTTGTGGAACCCAATAACATGTTAGTGGTGTGTTATGAAGGAGGGTGTTTTAGTTATTGGTAAGTTATTGGGAGGTGTATGATGTGGCGCTAAGGTGGCATACCAATAACGTGTTATTGGTATCCACGATACCTTGTGCTCTTAGCCACAAAATTGTAACAAATATATTTTTTTTCTTTCATGGTATCGCCTCATTTTATTCTCTTTTTTTCTTTCTTGATTATAATATATCTGACAATAAAACTATAGATACATGATGATGTTTGATAGGAGAAGGATCCTCTCAAGTTATTTTTATAACTTGAGTCAAGTTAAAGGGATCAAATCAAAAGAACTTCTTTTGATTTGAGCAATTGGATCAAATCCAATGGCTCACACACATCCAACTTGACTCAAGTTGTAAAAACAACTTGAGAGAATCCTTCTCCTGTTTGATGATTATCATAATATGTGAAAACGGTAGCATGATAAAACTCTATCATTCGATCATTTATCAACATTATTTCTCACAAATTTTTTATCAACTAGTCATGGTCTTTGTAGATGAAGCTCAAAACGATCCTTTTTTAACCCGTCTAAAGCTTCATTCAAGTGTCCAACAAAATGTTGGTTCACATAATATAAAGTCAAGTACTCAAGTAGTATCATTTTAAAAGTATTGAAAAAGAGAGGAATTATCGTCTTTTTAAGCAAACCAAACGTTCGAAGGAGCAACTAATTGACACGATTATGACTACTGTTCGGTTTAAGCTTCTCTCGTTTAGATACAAGAAGTCAAGTCGTGTGGGAAGAGTTAGGGACAAGTGGGATTTACCTTGTTCTCTTATGCATAATCATGTAGCTTGTTAGAGCAGTTTCTTGAGCTAGGCGTTAGCGTTGGTCATGTTCTATTCTTTTGTAGCGTCTAGTTCCTGTCTATCTTTAGAGTGGCCTGTCACTCTATTGATGTTGTTGGAAGCACAATTGATGCGTGTGTTTGTATAGTCGAGTTGGTGCTTTGCCATATCGCCTGCACCTATTTTTATTTATATATAATTTACCGGGGTAAAAACCCTTTACCCAAAAAGTATTGAAAAAGAATAACTATGTACAACATATATCACATGAAAAATACTTACTGACCATTTATTTGCCATCTAAGCTTACTTCACAATTTAAAAATTTCTTCATTCATTATAAATATGTTGTCTAAAAGATTTTGGAGTGTAGGTTTTGAATAGTTCCGATTCAACTTCATAACTAAGGTAACGTCTCTTTTGTTTCAGCGTTTTTCATTGTTATTCTTGGAACTTTTTGGTGTAATTCTGGGATGTTGGAACTACTTGATCATGTGTTTAAATTACGTCTTATATGTTATATCTTTGTCATGAAGCTTGAATTATGTTTAATAATTAAGACATCGGATGATTTATGAAATCATGCAGGAAGTCTCGATTGGTAAGTGGTGGATCATGATGAGCAGAGTTACCAATTCAACTTTTTGAACACACAATCAAAATCATCAAAAACTAAACATACATTTCCTTTTGATTTTTCAAAATTAAAAAAGACGAGCTTGATGATGATTTCAAAAACTAAACGTACATTTTGCATTGATTTTTCCAAAAGACGAGTTTGAAGATGGTTTCAAAAACTAAATGTACATTTCGCATTGATTTTTACAAAAACAAAAAAGGAAGTTCTGGTATTGTATATGCTACACTAGTATTTTTTTTATAGCTACACCACAAAAATATTATGCATAACATAAAATCGAAGCAAGTGTAAAAAGGCTTATAAAGCTGCTTTTCATTTGTAACCTATCTGATGTGGGACAACAATAAGAAGCAATTACACAAAATATTGAGGCTGTGTCATACTATCAATATTGTGAAACTTAACAATTTAAACAATGTTTTTTATCCCATCTAAAAACATTGTTAAGTAACTGAAGTAGGAACAACATTTAGCAATTTATTGATAGTACCTACATACTATCACAAGTAGTAACCTACATACTATCAATTTTACATTTTTGTGTAACCACTAATCAGCATTTTATTGATAGTATGTAAATGAAGTAGGAACAACAGCTAAAACATACTAACAAAGGTCAATGGCGTGTTAAGAAATTATTGAATGGTAAAATTCATAAGTCTTAACAAATTATTGTATGGTCCTAAGTGTCAAAAGTATGGTTACTTCTTATCCTACTCATTTTAATTAATCTTCTCATATACATCGCTAAAATTTACAATGCAATAGTAAAATGACTTTTTAAACAAAGTTTGTAACATTTTTGGTGGTGTGTTATGGGACTTAATATCGGGTGTTATTGCTAGGGTGTGTTTTAATTATTTGGGTGTTATTGAAGAGATCTTGAGATAGCGTTGAGGTGACAGACCAATAATAGTTATTGATATGATCCTTCACTTAACGCTCATAGTGAGATTGAATGTCCTCCAGTTGCAATAAACAATTTTTTTTTCAAAAGAAAAAAGTTATTATTGAATGCGTTTGAAGTCTTTTTTAAAAGACAAAAAAGGAAAAATAAATAAAAATATAAATAAATAAATAAAAATCACTCCAAGACTTTGTTTTACAAGTATTAAACATTATCGTTAGCTACTTTACAAAGACTTCTACCAGACATTTAAATATGCTAGTTATGATGAGCCTTAAAAACCCAATTTCATTTTTAACTCTAGCCCATGTGGGACGATAACAAAATGTTTTGCCTGCTATAAAATGTCTAAATATATACATCGCCTAAAATTTACAATGCAATATGTGCAATGAATGTTTAAACAAAGTTTGTAACATTTTGGCGTAATAACTAGGCCCGATGCCCTAAACGTGAGCTCAACGGCATAAAAACCCAATTTCATTTTTAACTCTAGCCCATGTGGGACGATAACAAAATGTTTTCCCTGCTATAAAATGTCTAAATATATACATCGCCTAAAATTTACAATGCAATATGTGCAATGAATGTTTAAACAAAGTTTGTAACATTTTGGCGTAAAAACTGGGCCCGATGCCCTAAACGTGAGCTCAACGGCATAAGTCACATGAAATTATGAAAAGTATTTAGAAAATGTTAAAAAAATTGATAATTTGCACATCTTAAATCACATGTAAAGTACTTATTGACTGCCTTATTTGCCATCTAAGCTCACTTCACATCTTAAATATTTTTTCACAATTGATTTTGGAGTGTCCCTTTGTGAATAGCCTTGAAGTTTATATAGTTTATACTAAAGGTAAATTTTGTATAGATTTAGCATTTTTCATACTCGTTGTTTTAAATTTTAGTGTAATTTCCGGTATGCTAGAACTTCATGATCATGTCTTTAAATTGCATCTTTGTTAAGAAGTTTTAGTTTTATGGATCATTCTTCTTGCGTTTTATGAAATCATGTAGGAAGGCCGGATCGATAAGTGGTTGCTTATGAAGAGTTACCACTTCAACTTTGTGAACACCCAATCAAAATCGTCAAAAACAAAACATACACTTTGTTATGCGTTGTTTGTCGCTTTCGGTCTTTGGTTATTATACCAAATTTGGCAAGCATACACTACGATAAGTATGAATGGCGAGACTCTAACAACCCGTATCAACAAAGATCAATTTTTCAACATGCTTGGACTAAAAAGGGGACTCAAAGTCAAGCCAATGAGTTAGCTCACGGATATAATTTGGTAAAAATTGAAGGATAATGCCGAAAAGGAACATGTGGAGGGGTATGATGAGAAACTTGATGTGACTTTCTTTACTGTCGATCGGAGCCCCATTAGTAGCTACTTCTTTGGCTTCGATCCAGGTGTATGTCTTCTCCATTAAACTCTTGTACGTTGCGGGAAGGTCAGTGGATAAGAATTCCGTCAGACTTCTGTTTCGCAGGCCATGCACAAAACCGGAGATGAGCTAGTCTTCGTGCTGACCCAGAATCTGCAAGGTGTCATCAGTGTATCTAGTAACGAAAGGCCTAGTGCTCTCGTTTTCCCTTTACTTGATGTTGTGCACTGTCAAATGAGTCATTGTGAACTTCTTCTGCTGGCTGAAGTGTGATCTAAATTTGGCCTTGAGGTCATTGAGATTCACTATGCTACCCGCTTTTTGCCCATTACATCATATACGAGCGGAGTCTCGCAAGGTATACGTGAACTGTCACAATTCTCAATTTCCGGTCATTTCTCAAACTTTATATTCATCATTTTTCGTAAACTAGGTTTACGAGTATCAAATTCGCGTAACCTTAAAGGTTTAGCTGCGAATTCATGAGCATATCATTAGCATCATTATCATCATATTAGTTCATGCGTGGTTTCACATTTTTCATTAAACGCATAAATTCTTATTAAATAAACGCTATCGCGTAATTAATTATTTTGAACATTTGATCCGATACTTCCAAAAATAATCCCGATATATTTTTATACTCATATTAAGATTATAAAAATAATATTATGAATTTACCCGGTGTTTTAAATTTATTTCGTATATAAATTGTTATATTTATATAATTACGACGGTTTTCGTAAAAACTACATGATAATTATTATTTCATTAAATTTTTGCAAGAAATGTATTTTTATAATTTTTATGACTTCAATATATTTTATTTTGACCCGTTAAAATTTATTATTAGCTAACGCTACTATAAATACTTAAATATATATACAAGTTACTAATAATACTTAACTTAACTATACATTTACTTATACATACAAGCACTTAACCATTACCAATCTCCATAGTCTTTTCTTTTGTATGCATGTCGACCCACAAGAATGAGTCACACCTTAGGAAGCAAAATATCTAATCTATATTATACTTATATTCATTCTTTCACTTACAACAACACATACAACAAAATACCAAAGGTGTGAAGAAAACTATCCTCTCCTCTTTTCTCCCATAGGACCGGCCATCATAGAGAAGCAAGAAGGAGATCACAAAAAATTTTCTAGTCAAGTTCAATACAATCTAGACACACTCTTAGTTTAGGTTTTGAAATAAAAACCTAGGGTGTTTAGGATTAAACCTTTGTTCACTTCACCTCATCAAAGTTACTAGTAAGCATTTCATACTCATCATCATCTTTCATATTCATGTTATGTTCATTTTATCATGTTTGAGTAAAACATGCAATTTATATGGATGTTTATACCACTTTTTGTTGTTTTTAAAGAGAGAAGTATATATTTATCATCCTATAATTACTCTTTGAAACATATCACTTTTGGTGATGTTTAGGAACCCATGACACCCTAAGAAGGTGTATGGTAGGATTAGAATAGCTTCGGAGTTGTTTTGAATTGGTTAGAATAAGTTTGGCACGAGAAAAACTCATTTCGATAAGTTTAACTAAGGGTCTGTCCTTATTTTTGAAATCTGGAAATCCGACAGTTTGTAAAATATTTTGGGCTAGATATTCAGAAAATATACTTTAAAACGAAAACGTGGCCGCTTGAATGGGTTAAAACGGAGCTATAACGAAGAAGTTATGCTATTTTCAAGTTTGACGACGAAAAATATTTGTTTCAGAAAATTCAGCATGTAATCTCGACTTTTTACGAGTCAAAAATGAGTCTTAAGCGTTATAAAATGTGTCGACTTGTCAAAAATATATTAGTATATATTATCACGTTTCCGAGGACATATAAAACGTAGAAAACGGACTTGTAACGATTAAATTACACGCGATTTAACAAAGTTGCCGTAACTTTATTATATAAGAAAAACCAATATATTTCTATTAGACAAATATTACGGCCACGAAGGACCATGTTGAGGGTCGTTTTTAACATCGATGGAGTACTTTTTATAACATGATGTCTCCTAGTAAAAGTGAGTTCGCCTAACATATTTTCCAAAATGTCCAACCGTTCGTCAAGCGGGGTTGTAATGAATAAAATACGGTCACTTAAACTTTGCCGAAAACCACCCTTAAACAATATTTTGGACACAAGTACCATACTTCACCTATGTTTTTCTCCATGATCGAGACCTCTATGATGAAAACTTAAAAGCTAAAACTTTAAGATAATGATACAAGCTTCCCAAAACCATTGAGTTTGTTTCCTAACACTCAATGTGTACCATTTTACGACTAGCTTTTCAAGGCCGTTTAGTCACTTTCATGAAATTGCCAAATGACATTGTTTTACGACGAAAAGCTATAATTTCATAATAAATCACTAAATGACTATCGTAGGATATCGTTTCAACGTAACTACTTGTAAAGTAATTTATAAATTGACAAGACGTTATAAGATTATTTTTTGACGATAAACTTTATTTTCAAAAGTGTACAAGTGGTATGGATATCATATGAGTTTGCATGCACGACATTGTTTCATGACTTATATTAGAGCATATCATTCATAATAGGTCGCGGTTAGAGTGTTGCGTCTCATTTCTGTGCATCCGCTCTGTCATCATAACTATTGCAACAGGTGAGTAATCACATCCTCTTTTTACCGTTTTACTATATTTTGGGGCTGAATGCATGAACCATACTTGAATTAAATTGATTCTTACTTTTGTGAACTCTTTTGACTTGAACATTTGAACTTGAAACAAATCCTTGAACTTAATTACGAAACTATGCCTTGTTTGAACTTATTGAACCGTACGTGTTATGACCTTGACCTAAAGTCTCCCATGATCGTAGCATCACTATAAAGTCTCCCATGTTCGGAGCATCACTATAAATTCTCGCCTTGTTGGTGGAGTGTTCTCAATAATTCTCGCCTAGGTGGTCGAGTGACAAAGGAGTCTCCCTTGTTGGAGCAGTGCAAAGTCTCCCATGTTCGGAGCATCCTTGAGTTATTATATACGTGGTACTATATTGTGAACTATTATGACCATTTATACTTGACTACTTGACACGCTATATTTTGTGCAATGGGTTGTGAACACACAGGTTGCAAGTTTTGTATGGGCGGAACTTGGAACTGAGTGGATTTACAATGCCTTTGCTTTGTGGACTATTTCCGATGACCGAAACCTTTGACTCTCTTTTACGAGTTTTCTTATTTTACGAAATCGTGTATACTCACCAACTATTTTCATAGTTGACCCGTTTTTCTCTCATGCATTTCAGGTGATCGTTAGTAAGCTTTTTCTACCAGGTCTTGCATAATGAAGTTTTCACTTGTCACTACAAATCGTTATGTAATAAAACGCAATATTTTCGGATCTAAACTTTGTAATATATTTGCCGATGTCGGCTAAACTGGTATTGTAATGGTGTACTATTTCTTTTTAATCTTAACGTTGGTATGTTCTATTATCTTGTGCTTATGTTCCTTTCCGTTACACCTCGTGTTTCCGCCTCCGGCGAGGGTGTGACAGATTGGTATCAGAGCCAAAGGTTATAGAGAATGCCGATTTTTCAAACATAAAAATCACAGATTGGTATCAGCCCCTTCGAACAGATGTAAGAAATTATTCGGGTCCCCCTTCCCATCATATGTACCAATGTGTGCGGGCATTTTCAACCCGTCGGGTAGAGAGTAGTCTTCTATACATCTTACAAAAGGTATTGTGGAACCCATGGGCTCCAAATAAAGGCAGTTGTTAGGTGGCATGTAAGTGGGGACAGCGTTGTATGGGTTATGGTTCGGAGGTACTCCGACAGGATTTTGGTTAACATAAGGAGGGTAAGCAGTAGGTATAAAATATGGGTGACTTCCTACAGGATACGGAGGGTATACCATGGGTTGCCTGTAGGGCATGTCCGCGTATGGTTGAGGAAAGCTAGGGTTGCTAGTCTGCCCATTAGGTGGGGGATAGACCCCATGGGGATAAGATTGAGTCTGAAAAGGAGGGTACATACCATGAGGAGGAAGATTTCCTCCCCTATTTATTTGAGGTGGATTGCCTTCTACGCCGGATGCGTGAGAAGGCTGCAACGGAACCCCTGCTTCAGTTCTCCCCAAGTGGGCTGCCAAGAGTGGTGGCAAGTTAACCTCCATAGTCTCCCTTCGGTGACTCCTTCCATTGGAGCCTTCCATCATTCCTTCCCTTCTAGTCGAAGCCCTCTCCGGAACATCTTCGAAATCCACAGATCTTCCACTCGGCCTTCGACTTCCCGGAGATCATATCCTTAGCACTGAGCGTGTAGCCCCAGGAACCGAGGGCCTAGTCTCTATCTCTATCTCTTCGTCATACTCATCACTAGAGTAATCCAACTCCCTTCGCATCTCAACGTTCCGAGCTTGCCTCCTTCGAGCCCTTAATAAGGACTTCAGCGCTTCGAGGTTAGCTTCAAGGAACGCAGGACTGATAACTGGTTCGGGGTTGGCTGACGTCGAAGCATGGTTGTTGGGAGTTATTTCAGGGTGAGATCGTGTGGTGAAAGTAGACGCGGTTATGTTGGGAAGGTTGTTAGGATCGTTGACTGGGATTGGTGTCAAGGTCGAGAAACCCGGAGGGGGAGTATCTTCTCTTCCTTGATTCATGCCGTAAAAGTAGTGAGCGTGATTGACTGGTTATAAGTTTGGAATAACGAGACCAATTGTAGCGGGTCCCACGGATGGCACCACTGATTGTACAGTAATTCGTACGACCAGGCCCTCGATGGTGATTGAAGGGTATGAGGGGTGATATGCTTGCGCCAAACTTGTAGCCAATCTGCAATAAGAAATAATAGACACTTCGTTAAGTGATTGAGCAGGGGTTGGACCCTGCGAACCACCTCCGGCGTGAGAGTAAGTATGTGATATGCGTTGTAGGTAATGTAGAGTATGTGAAATACTGTGTTGAGTGAACATACCATTGAAATGACTCGTCCAACCTATTTATAGATAGAGAAATAAGCTTGGAGAGTGTTTGCGCACGTTTCGAAGATCATGGGGGCGTCCCATGATTTGTGGTAACCGCTAGGGCTTCATCCCCACTCTCTCTGTCTTGGAGGGGAAGCTAAGGAGATAGTGGGAACGTGGGGGAAGACCAAGTCAATGTTCTCCTTTGCCTTGGTGTCTTCAAGGTAAGACCCCGAAGGGCTTAAGCCTTCGGTTGGCGAATTCCCAACTGATAACCATATTAATGATGAATGGTTTTACGCCACCGATGACTTAGGAAGATAGACTTGGTCCTTCGTAATGCAAATTCAACTGAGGTCGAAGGGGAGTCCTTCGACCTGATCGGAGGGTACGTCATCATTACCTACATTGACTAAAAAAAAAGAGAGAGATTTTACGGATAAAAACATCCGAACACCAAAAAAAAATGCAACTTACCTCAAGTTAAAAAAAATATTAAAAAAGAATCCCGCCGCAACGCAGCGGGTGTTTCCATCTCGTTATTAACACATACTACATACCTTAAATACAAAAGTTTGTGCATAGATGTCCCGCAGCAACGCGTAAATGTATCAACATTAAACATAGGTGTCCCCAAGTTTGGCTTCTCTATAAGTATAGGGTTTGGGGTTTATTGTTATGTATTCAGAAAATCATTAACAAAGTTTATTTTAGAGTTTTTACTCTTGTTTTGGGTTTTATTCTCGCAAGTTGCGCCTTGGTTATTACCTTTATATTAGGGTTTATCTAAATTCGGTTTCGCGTCCTACGTCAAAAAATCAATGAGGAAAGGAGTTAGTGGAAAACGGAGGGGTTAAAAAATTTATAATTGCCCCGTTCGATTTTCCCTCTTAGCATATATTATAATTTTTAACAAAAAAGAAAAGAGATATGAAATTGGCTCGTAAAAAAAGGTTTTAAACGAAATGCAACGGGCATCAAAACCATATTATTAACACACATACTACAAACATTAAATAAAGAGTTAATTACATGAATGGTCTCTGTGGTTTGTCAAAAATTACGGATTTAGTCCCTAAACTTTTTTTTTCAGATTTGCTCCCTATGGTTTTGATTCGTTACGGATTTGGTCCCTTGACCATATTTTTTGTTAGTTGACCGTCAAATGGGTGTTTGGATGGCTGAAATGACAAAAATACCCCCTTATGTGTTTCAGGATTGGTCCCTATGATTTGTAGGTTATCATGAATTAGTCCCTGAATTTTTAGTTTTTGTTTTTATTTATATGAAAAACATTTTATCGAAAATTTTATAAAAATTTTATAAAAAATTCCGAAAATTTTATGAAAAAATCTACAAAAAATTCCAAAAATTTTATAACAAATTCCGAAAATTTTATAAAATATTTTATTAAAAATTCCGAAAAATTTATAAAAAAATTTCAAAAATTTTATAAAAAAATCTGAAAATTTTATAAAAAAGTCTATTAAAAATTCCAATTTTTTTTTAAAAAATTCCAAAAATTTTATAAAAAATTCCGAAAGTTTTAGAAAAAGTTCCGAAAATTTTATAGAAAATTCCGATAAATTTTTTATAAAATCTTATAAAACATTCCATCAAAAAAATTGGGAAAAATTTTCGAAAAAAAATTTATTTTTTCTTTTTTGAATACTTTTTGACGGATTTTTTTTATAAAATCTTGCCCAAAATTTTATAAAATTTTTGACGGATTTTTTTTTGATGATTTTATCAAATTTTATAAGAAATTCCCAAAATTTTATCAAAATCTTTTTGTCAAAAAGTATTCCGAGATTTTTTTATAAAATTTTCGGATATTCTTCAAAATATTCTTTTTTATAAAAAGGAAAAAAATTGTCAAAATAAATCCGTCAAAAATTTTATAAAATTTTGGGCAAAATTTTATAAAAAATTCCGTCAATAAGTATTCAAAAAAGAAAAAATAAAATTTTTTGTCGTAAATTTTTTCCCCAATATTTTTGACGGAATGTTTTATAAGATTTTATAAAAAATTTATCGGGATTTTTTATAAAATTTTCGGAATTTTTGATAAAATTTTTGGAATTTTTGATAAATTTTTTTATAAAATTTTCGGAATTTTTTATAAAATTTTCGACAAAATGTATTTTATATAAATAGTTAAATAAATAAAAATAAAAAATCATGGATTAATTTATGATAACCCACAAACCATAAGGATTATTCATGAAACACATACGAGGGTATTTTTGTCATTTCAGCTTTCCAAACAGGTCAACTAACAGAAAATATGGTCAAGGGACCAAATCCGTAACGAATCAAAACCATATGGAGCAAATCTGCAAAAAAAAAGTTTAGGGACCAAATCCGTAATTTTTTACAAACCACAGGGACCATTCATGTAATTAACTCTTAAATAAAATAGTTAAAAAAAAAAGAAGGAAAAAAAAAAAAAAAAAAAAAAAAAAAAAAAAAAAAAAAAAAACATATTATACCCATTTCATTCTCTTTACGCCGCTTTACCCTCGGTAAACCCTCAATCTCTTGTCTTTTATTATTTTATTATTTAGATATATATATATATATATATATATATATATATATATATATTTGTATCTGTATAGTGAGATCATTCGATTATGTTTTGTTTTTTTAGTTATGTAGTTTGTGTTTTTTATTTGTTTGAGTGTTTAGTTAATCTTTTTTCCATTGTGTATTATTAGTGGTGGTTCAGATTTAGGATTATGCATATGTTTTTTATTTGTTTGAATGTGTTCAAAAAAAAAAAAATTGAATGGTTTGTATTCCGATCATTTTTATTTGTTTGAATCTTTTTTTCCATGGATGTGATATTGTAAGATGGATATTTAGTGGTGGTTCAGATTTAGGATTATGTTTTGAATCATGAATGTTGTTTAGCGATGTTGTTCTTATTGTTTATTATTATTATGAACAAAGTATTAAATATTTATGTATGTATTTGTAATAGTTTGTGTTCGATGGAGCAACTTTCATCTCCACTTCCCCTTACACCACAAGCAATCCATAAGCTAAACAATGGATCAGTTACTTTTGAGGAAGCCCTAGCTTTGTTCAATGGTAAGTAGTCTGTTATATATCATTCAATTCACATATCCCTATATTGAAAAACTAGAATATTTTTATTATTTGCGTCATATCGTTTTCTTATTGATATTATACTATCTTTTATCAAGTTTTGATATGTTTATTATATGCAGTTAACTCGTTGAGATTCAAACGCATGCTTCGGCTATCAGCCATCTATTTTTGGAAGGACCCCGATGGATCACTAGTAAGGGTTGATAGGGATTATGATATAACTATTTATCTTATGGGTATGCGGAAGCGGTTTGTTGTCAAGCCCGCTCATTCGTTTGAAGATGTTATCCATATGCTTGAGCAGCAACTTAACCTGTCTCCTGGATGTTACAAACTAACCTGCCAGCATTTTAACAGAAATGTTAAGAAAGCTTGGGTCAAGACAGCTAGTGATTGGGGCCATGTTGTTTCGCATTCCAAGTTCAGAGGATATATTGTGCTTTTGCACTTGGAGGTCTTCGCATCCAGCCAGACTGCTGATGATCGGGGTCTTTGTTTTACGGATGTTTGTGATGAGGGTGGTACTGATGAAGATCTTATTGATGACGGTTTTTATATTGATGATTTGGATGAATTTGATTATGACTATGATACATTTTATGCTTTTCATGAGGACGTTTTTGATGAGGTATCTGGGGTATGAATGCTTTTTAGTTATTAAATATGTTTTGCACATATGTTTGTACATTCGTGTGTGTATTTGAATCTGTTTTGTCATTTTCAATTGTTTGTGTTATTATTAATCTCTGACAGAACTCGATGAAGCGCATTACAAAGCAAAGTATTCTCTCGCTAAACAATGGATCAGTGACTTTTGAGCAAGCCCGAGCTTCGTTTGATGGTAATTTCTTAATTAATTGATACTGAATCTATTTTCAAACTCTATGCAATTGATTAGTATCACTGTACCACACCAACGTTTTTGTTCTTAGTGTGCTCTATGTTATTCACCTAAATCATTAAAACATAAATTTGATAGATTTAGGCGTTGTAATTGTTATGCATTACAACTGATCGCTGTGTTATTAAACTCCATACAATTAGGTTGTATTTGGTATCTCTCCCATGAATAAACATTTTGTCGTGGATTTGTTTTTATAATGTGGAATTGTTATTTCCATTTTTTCTTTTAATTATCCACTACAGCGAGTACACTTCATCTTTGTTTTTATTTAGTATAACATGGATTAATCTCTGTGGTTTTATTAGCTTTTGGTTTCTATCATTCATATTACATCTGACCACGAAAACAGTTGAATGTATACCTATATTGAAAATGGCTTTTAGTAATTATTCCTGAGCCCATGGCGAATACTAAATGCTTGCTTTCAGGTTACCATAGCCATTCAGATACCACAAATCTATCTTGAGCAAGTTTTTATCGAGTTTTGATATGTTTATATGCAGTTGACTTGTCGACTTTCAAAGCAAGGCTTGAGCAATTAGGCATCTATGTTTGGAAGGAGGTTAATGGATCACTAGTAAGGATTCATGGGGGTGATTATGCACTAACTATTATTCTTAAGAATAGGGAGTTATCGTTTGTTGTGGAGGGCACTACTGCGTTTGAAGATGTTAGACGTGACCTTGAGAAGCAACTTAAGCTGTCTCGTGGATGTTACAAACTAACCTTCAAGCATATTGACACATCAAAAGGGGATGTTTGGCTCAATTCCGATCGTGATTGGCATTTTGCGGTTTCGCTTTCCAAGCTGAGAGGTTATCATGTGATTTTGTACTTGAAGCTCCACGGTGAGGATGCTCATGATAAAAGGCGTATCAAGAAGCGGAAGCGAGCTTGAATGTCGTTTTTAACACCTGGATTTTATGCATGGTTGTTGGTTGTTGATGGTTTATTTTAATGTGCATGTTTGTTTATTAACTTTGCTAGTAGAACAAGGCATTACTGTTTATGTGTTGCAGTATTGGACTTGGTTCTTTTTGTGAATGGTTCCTGTTTATTAACTTTTTTAGTTTCCAATTTTTGGTTGGAGTGGTCGGTGTCCTTATGTTATAACTGCGTCATGTGACCTATGACGGTTTCACTAGAGCCACACTGTAGCCCCCGTTTGCTGCGTCGTAGCTGTATTTATGTCATTCATAAAATCTTAGATCATACGTTGAATTAGAACGATATGTAAAACTCTTAGCCTCAAAATGCTGACATAGTAAGACGAGTTACTACAACTGATTCGTTTCAATGGATGTAAAATTTTAACAAATACATGTCTTTTTAGTAAAGTATGACGTTTGAAGATTTTTTAAAACTTATAACTCCAAAACTCGGTTCCTTTAGCACCACTTTACTCATTATCTTCATAGTAACCACTCTATTCCTATTTTATTTTTATTTTTTTCCTTCTTTTATTGAATTCATAATATGTGACTTCTATTTGAACAAATAAAGAACAATGACTTTATAAAATATTTGATTTTTCATTATGAAAAACTTTTTTTTTTATGGTATATGATTTCTTTTAATAAATAAGTGCTAAACTTTTTTTATGACATTTGATTTATTTTTTAAAATAATTTTAAATAATTAAGTGTTTAGAAGAATATTCTTAATTGATGTCACATGTATAAAAACCCTTCAAAACAACTACAAAGTTGAAGTGTAATGTGCAAGGCTATAAATAGCGTGATGTGTGACGTGACGGCATGATCAAGCCTCACGCTTTTGCTGTTAAGACGAAGATTTTGCGTTTACAAGGCGTGACATAAGGCATCACAAAGTATGAAAATATTTATATATTTATATCATAATTCATATATATCGAGTTTACAAAAATATGTGGCATAAAGCGACGTGGCGGCAAGACCAAGCCTCACGCCTTTGCAATGCCTATGCGAACTTTTTAAAACAGTGGTAACGTGCTTTATAAACTCACTTTCATTTGTATACCAAATTTGTATACCAAACCAATGTGGGATACATAAGAACGCAAACTTTGTTAAATGAGACCACATGTTCCAAAATGAAGAAAAAAACACAAACTGTCCAAAACATTAACTCTTAGAGTGGACGGTGTGGGCTCGCCGTGGGCTCGCCGTCGCCTACGTGGCCGGCCGCCGTGGCTCGCCGCCACACCGACCACTTTCGTTGTGGCTCGCCGTAAACTAGCAAATCGTGGGGACGACGAGCTTATCTACTGACAAAAGTGGGACACGGTTTATTTTTTCTTCTTTTTTCCTCTTTTGATTTTCAAGTGTGTGTAAGTGTGTGTGTGTGCAGCGTGTGTTTGTGGTGGGTTGTGTATTAATGTGTGTGTGTGATGCGTATGTGTGTGTGCAGACATGAAGAAGACAACTTTTTTTTTTTTTTTTTTTTTTGGGCTGCAAATGTTGCATTGGACTTGGGCTGGCAAATGGGTATTTGGTCAAGGTTTATAAAAGTGCTCATGTTTTAATATTTTTTTTTTTATAAAAATGTTATTTATATTTTTTATAAAAATTTTTAATGTATTTTAATTATTAATGAAATAAATTTAGTTTATTTAAAAATTAAATTAAAAAAATAAAGTGGTAGTGGTGGGGCCCAAATGAAGAGGTTGAGGTTTGTTATGAGTGAGGAGGGGGTTTGTTGTGGTTAGTTGTGGGAAAATGAGATGCTGATATGGCGCTGAGGTGGCGCGACGATGAAGTAATTGCTTGTTATGATACCTAGCACTCTTAGCCTCAAAATGCTTGACACGATACTCTTGTCAGATGAAGCCTAAAACAATGTTTTTATCCCATCTAGACCTACACCCAAGTATCCAACAACATGATGGTTAGTGGTTACATGAAAATATAACCAAAGTAAGAACAACAGTTACAGCCACTGTTCTAAAAGGCTCGCAAAGGCCCCGCAAAGGCGTGAGGCTTTGTCATGCCATCACGCCCTGCCGTCACGCCGCCTTATGCCACATGTTTTGGCAAACTCGATATTGAATTATGATATGAATATACAAATATTTTCATACTTTGTGCCGCCTTATGCACGCCTTATAAACGCAAAAGCTTCGCCTTGGCCGCAAAGACGTGAGGCTTGATCATGCCGCCACGCCATGCCTCACGCTATTTATAACCTTGGTTACAACTTACAAAGGTCAATGGCGTGTTTAGTAATTCAAGTATAATTTCAAGAATATTAAAAAGAAAGATACTTGTATTTGTGTGGTGATATACCATACAAAGAAATTTAACCTTTAAACAACACCATTCTAAGATATTTAACTTCTTTTTTCAGAAAGTACGAATAAAAAAATGATGTTGGAAAAACATTTGTATCATAGGTGATACAAGTAATTAACTTTTATTTTTCATAGATACACACAACTACCTTTACAACATCCTTACATATATCAAGTGTAATGAGACTTATAAACCCGATTTATTTTTTTATCCCTACGAATGTGGGACAACATCAAAACACAAACTTTGTTAAACGAGACGACACATTCCAACATAAAGTGCTGACACAAAATCTTAAAGTTGATAACTGGTATAACACAAGAGTAACTAAACGTACGAAAACAATTGTACTAAACTCAAACTCTTAGGGGCTGTTTGATTAGTGCTTAATGGGATGATTCAGCACTGAATGCTGAATCGGGCAACATTAAGTGTGTTTGATGAGAGCCAAATACCACCTTTGAATGATTCAAATAGTGCTGACCGATTCTTCAATAAAAGCATGCAAAATCATTCAGTTTCATTTGCCACCTTATAATGTGCTACACCGTACTTTTTAAACCAATAGGTGATATTGAGATATTATAATATTATTGAAACAATATGAGTGGAGCATATATTTGCTGTTGAACTTGAAACCGAGGTTGTCAAAATCGCGATCCTAAGCAGGATCGCACGATCCTACGATCCTACACACAAAAAACGATCAGGATCTTAACAAGATCGTAATCCAGGTAGGATCGCAGCAGGATCGTAGGATCGCGCGTAGGATCTTAGGATCGGATCAGATCGTATAGGATCGCCTATTATTATTATTATTTTTTTTGGTATATTAACTTATTAAGTATAAGCTCATGTCTTAAAGCCCAAAGTCTAAGAAGTTTTTAAAAAAATTATTATTTTGGTGTTGTTGATTACTTTTCTCTTGCAAGATTAATGAGTGTAAAATCATTTTGTTATTATGGACTTTTTAGAAATAGTTTGGATGTGTCTTTTTGGGTTTATTATGAAAAACGATTTCGTTCTTTGTAAAATGTCAAAAGCTTGTTTTTGAAGTAAACTATCTACATATACTTGACCCAATTTTGTTCATATTTTTTTTATGTTACATATAAAAGCATTAATATTCTAATTTAATTTATTTGGTCATCAAGAAAAAAAAATTCAGCAATATTATCAGAATATTCTAATTTAATATATTTGGTCATCAAGAAAAAAAATTGTGTTGCCCTCTATTATAAATTATGTCATTTCATTTTCAGATACAATCCTTTTATCTTTTTGCATTAATCTATATATTGTAACAAAAACTTTACAAAATCACGTACAAATAAATTAATATTATCTTTTTGAATAAATGTTATTACGAAAAACCTATAATAAAAAAATCATTATAACAAGAAGTAGGCACGTATGTAGTAACTTTATGCAAGTATGCATTGCAATATATCTAATATTCTACTACTACGGTACTTGAACATATAACTTTTTCTTTTATCATCCATTTAGATTCGTTTATCATATGAAATATTATATAGAAATATAAAACTACAACCCCTATACAAAAATATATACATTTTCATAGGATCTTACGATCCTGATCCGATCTTACGATTACGATCTTGCAAAGCCGAAAATGATCCTAAGTAGAATCCCGATCCTGACAACCTTGCTTGAAACTAGATATCAACTTTGAAAAATTGAAAATGGAAACATATATCTCAATATTCAAATGTTTTTGTTAAGTTTTATATAAATTAAGAAGTCATGCTTTAGACTATTATCAATTTCATGTATATATTCAAGTAGTGTATACTATGATGCAAAACTGGTCATAATATGATTGATGAATGTTTGTGTATTAATTCGAAATTTCGGTTATAGTTAAATGATTTGGTTCTTGTACTATATCAGAGTAAAAATGGATAACAAAAATTATTCGAACACTAAAATTAAAGTGTTAGTACTATTATCATGAAAATTGATATAATGACTTTTTGTCATTCAGATTGTTCATTCAGAACAGTTATCAAACAATGAAAACAGATTTATAAAGTCTTTGAATCACTCAGAATTATTAATCATTAAGTGTTAAATCATTATATTTTATCAAACACCCCCTTAGCCTCAGAGTGGTTGGCATAGTGGTATTGAATGTCCTTCTCCGGAGTAACTTTTAGTGTGATTTCGGGATATTTTAACTACATGATCATGTGTTTATATTGCATTTAAACTTTGAGTTATGCAGGAAGTCCAATCGATAAGTGGTTGATTATGACGAGTTACCAATTCAAATTTGTGAACACCCAATCCATATCATAAAAAACTAGACATACATTTCGTTATGCATTGTTTGGGGTTTTCGGCCTTTGGATAGTGTACCAAATCGGGCAATCATACACAAAGATAACTGTGAATGGTGAAAGTTTTATAATTCGTCTCAACAATGAGAATATTTCCAACATGCTTGGACTAAAAGGGCGAGTCAAACTATTGGAGTTAACTGATCGAGTTGACTCAACCATGGTTTTAGACAACTTGATCGATAATGCTGAAAAGGAACATATTGTGGGATATGATGAGAAAAAAACAACCTTTGTTGGTGTCAATATAAAGTCGAAGAATCATGACCTTAACGAGTTGGGCACCTATACATTTCTTGACGAAAATGGTATTCCGGATATCGACCTTAATAAGTTTATCCGGAATGAGTCGACATCGAGTAATTAAGCCCGCTATTGAGTTCAAAATATTGCTTGCATGTATAGGCTAGGACTATGAATTCGGTTGTTTGGAATGCTCGTTAACAGGCGAGTCATGGGTTCGAGATTTGGTGTATATGTCAAATCATATATAGATGACAAATTTCTCATTTTCTACCGTTCATTTTGCTCAAATTTGAAGGGGTCACACCAATCTTCAGAAAAGAGAGAGCTTTACCTTATTTGAGTCTGTGTGGCGGTGGGTTCAAACCCTGTGAATTAGTCGGCAGGGTCGTCTCATGAATCGGCGAAATTTTTGAGGGCTCTGTACGAAATTATATAATGAGGTATTTCGTTAAACAATATCATCTATAAAGTGTCATAGTTGATAATATATAATGCAATTAGTTATCTAAATATTCTAACATATTACTCATTTAATATTTTTTCCCTTCTAAATACTTATTTTTACGTGAAAAATGTGTCTACACATGCATATAATTATTAACGAGACAAATTTTGAGGCCCAAAAAGATGGCTCTGAGCAATCGCTCACCTTACACACCCTCAAAGACAGCCCTAGTCGGCCAAAAGACCAAAAAGCGTGGCTACAAAAAAAAAATATACAATGGTCAATGCCCTGCTAATAAATTCAAGTATCATTTTAAAAAACTTATAAAAATAACATTCTCTACAACATAAATCACATGTAAATTACTTCATGGCCATTTATTCATATCTAACTTCACTTTAAAATTTAACCATTTCTTCAAAGCTTTTGTAAAAAAACAACACACATTCGATTTCAAAGTGTCACTTTGCAATAGGGGTGATCAACGGTCTAAAATCGGATCGGACCGGCCAAAATCAGACCGAATAATAGTTGGGTTTTACGTAAGACCAGTCCAGACCGGATCGAATCGAGACCGAAATGAGGAAAAATTCCAAACCGAGACCGGACCGCTGGTCCTTCGGTTTGGTCGGTCCTCTCGGCCTCGGTCGATTTTGTGTCTGCAATGCTCAGCCATACTTTGCTTGTCAATAGCTTTGGTTGATTTTTTATACTGAAGGAATGTTCTGTAATTTATGCATTTATCATCTTTAGTGTAATTTTGAGATGCTAGGGGTGCGTTTAGTTGGGGGAAAACATTTTTGTTTTTCATAAAATGTTTTGTGGAAAATAAGGAAAATAGAGATCGCGTTCAAATTATCATTTTCCAACAAAATGTTTTGCAAAACACAAAATCCCCTATTCCTAATCTAACAAGGAAAATTAGAAAACAAATTTTAGTTGTTTTCCTTGATTTCCTTTGTATCCCCCAACCCTCCCTCCTCCTTCAAAATAGAACATACAAATACCAACTAAACGCATTTTCTATATTTTCAAGTGTTTTGTGGAGATAAATTTCCCATCCAAATTTTTACAAAACTAGAGATAGAAAACAAATGAATTTTTTCTCCAACTAAACGCACCCTAGATGTTCGTGATCATTAGTAGTTACTAATCACATATACTAAGTGCTAATAGCAGCTTTAGTAGGGTGCTTGAAAAATAGTTTCATGTGATCAAGAAAAATGACTTTATACAATTTTGATTTTTTTAAACAAATAAAGAATAACGAAGAAAATTGACTTTATACAATTTTTATTTTTTTAAACAAATAAAGAATAACGATTTTAAAAAGTATTTGATTTTATTGAAATTTTTTCTAATGCTTTTGAAAAACAAAAAGTGTCTGTTCGAAAATGTTTGAGGTATTAAGGGGCCGTTTAGTTGGTGAAAAATTTTCCTGTTTTTTCGTTTCTAAATTCCTAGAGAAGGGAATGGTTTTTCTTTTCTAGAGAAGAGTTGAAAAGTTTGAAAATCCGTTTAGTTGGAGTTATATTTTTCCTTTTTTTAAAACGGAGACGGTGGACGGAGAGGTTGTCGGTGATGGAAGGTGAAGGCGATGGAAGGTGCACGGAAGTGGGCGTGATAAGAGTGGGGTGAGAGGAAATGGGGTTATTATTTTAGAAATGAAAAAAGTGAGAAGGGTGTAATGGTATTTTCATTTTTTCTATTAAGAATTGAAAAATGAGAAATTCATATTTTTGGAAAATCATTGGAAAAAAGTGCGACTAAACGGGTTTTCAGTTTTTCCCTTTTCAAATGAAAAATTTTCTGAAAAAATGAAGTATTTCTCTCTAACTAAACGGCCCCTAATCTTTTTCATTGCTACCTCACAAAACCTTTGTAACACACACTCAAAAATGTGAATTGTAATGAGTATTATAAACCTACTTTCATTTTTATCTCTAGCAGGGACAATATCAAAACACAAACTCGTAAAATGAAACACAAAGGTTTTTGATAGCTACCCCACGAACTCCTTCAAGTTTTTAACAACAAAGAAGAATGGTGTTATAAAATATTTGATTTCATACCAAAAGAAGTTTTGTGAGGTATTCCTCCTTAAAACATAAATAAGGATATCCGAAAAACATTATTTTCAAAGGTTATTTCGTGCTATTAAACACACATAATGTATATGACATGATATTAATAGTTAAATTTAACCAACATTAACTTTAACACAATGTCACTTAAACAAAGTCAAATACTTTGTACAACAAAAATATATCCAAAATAATAATCGATATAAATACATGATTATAACTAAATGAAAAAACTCGCGCGTCAACGAATATTTTATATATAAGTATAAATCTTTTTACATACTTTTATAAAAATATTTTATTTAACAATTTAGTGTATGCATAAGAATAAAAACTAATAAGATAGTTGAGCAAATTAAAAAGCGAGTACAAAGGAACCTAGTAAGATGCTTCAAATATTTTATATTTATCCTACGAGGATCAATTGCTATTAAACACACATAATGTATATGACATGATATTAATAGTTAAATTTAACCAACATTAACTTTAACACAATGGGTATGTTTGGCAAAACTAGCTGTAAGCTGTATGTTGTAAGCTGTAAACTGTAAGCTGTAAGCTGTAAACTGCAAAGCTGTTAACATGAGCTACAAGCTGTATATTTTTTTTAATAAAAGTGTTTGGTAAATTAGCTGTTAAATGTAATTATAAGATGTAAAATGACATAAAAGGACAAATCTATAATTGTAAATAAATGTTTGGAGGGTATACTAGTAATTTAAAGTTTTAACAGCTCATAGACATTTAAAAAGCTTCATGAATCAGCTTTTCATTTTGGAGCTATTTGTTTGAAATTAAAGCTTGTAGCTAATGCATCCAAACGAAACTACTTAGTTTATAGGAGATTATTTTGTAACAAAAAGCTAATAGCTCCTCCAAAAAGTCCCTGCCAAACAGGCTCAATGTCACTTAAACAAAGTCAAATACTTTGTATAACAAAAATATATCCAAAATATTAATCGATATAAATACATGATTATAACTAAATGAAAAAACTCGCGCGTCAACGAATATTTTATATATAAGTATAAATCTTTTTACATACTTTTATAAAAATATTTTATTTAACAATTTAGTGTATGCATAAGAATAAAAACTAATAAGATAGTTGAGCAAATTAAAAAGCGAGTACAAAGGAACCTAGTAAGATGCTTCAAATATTTTATATTTATCCTACGAGGATCAATTGCTATTAAACACACATAATGTATATGACATGATATTAATAGTTAAATTTAACCAACATTAACTTTAACACAATGGGTATGTTTGGCAAAACTAGCTGTAAGCTGTATGTTGTAAGCTGTAAACTGTAAGCTGTAAGCTGTAAACTGCAAAGCTGTTAACATGAGCTACAAGCTGTATATTTTTTTTAATAAAAGTGTTTGGTAAATTAGCTGTTAAATGTAATTATAAGATGTAAAATGACATAAAAGGACAAATCTATAATTGTAAATAAATGTTTGGAGGGTATACTAGTAATTTAAAGTTTTAACAGCTCATAGACATTTAAAAAGCTTCATGAATCAGCTTTTCATTTTGGAGCTATTTGTTTGAAATTAAAGCTTGTAGCTAATGCATCCAAACGAAACTACTTAGTTTATAGGAGATTATTTTGTAACAAAAAGCTAATAGCTCCTCCAAAAAGTCCCTGCCAAACAGGCTCAATGTCACTTAAACAAAGTCAAATACTTTGTATAACAAAAATATATCCAAAATATTAATCGATATAAATACATGATTATAACTAAATGAAAAAACTCGCGCGTCAACGAATATTTTATATATAAGTATAAATCTTTTTACATACTTTTATAAAAATATTTTATTTAACAATTTAGTGTATGCATAAGAATAAAAACTAATAAGATAGTTGAGCAAATTAAAAAGCGAGTACAAAGGAACCTAGTAAGATGCTTCAAATATTTTATATTTATCCTACGAGGATCAATTGCACACACTTACATTTGGCTTGTCATAAGACTAATAAACTCACTTTCATTTTTATCTCCAATCAATGTGGGACTACATTAAAACACAAATTTTGTTAAATGAGATCACACGTTCTAACATGAATCTACGAGGCAAAATCTTTGAACCTCTATCTACTATCAAGTAAAACGTGAAACTTGACAACTGATATAATATAACAAAATATCGCGTACATTATTAACCCGATAAGATCACGTACATCTGAATCAAAATGATCAACCTTCCCGAGTACCCTGAACAGGAGAAAACATCATCCGTTTTTTATTCTGAACAGAGAAAAACATCATTTGTATTCATTTATATAAAACTATAAATCTTAGCCTCAAAATGCCTATCGACATAGTAACACTAGAGTTACCACAACTAATCGTTTCAATGGAATTTCTACTAGGCGCCAACAACTATGATGGGACAACATTAAAACAAGTACAAAACATAAACTCTTAGCCACAAAATTTTAACAACTATATTTTTTCTTTTTCTTGCAGAACGAAGACTTCTCCTTTACCATGACTTTATTTATTTTTCATGGCATCCACCTCATTTTATTCTTTTTTGTCTTTCTTTATAATAATATATATGACGATGTTTGATGACTATCATAATATGTGAAAACGGTAGCATGATAAAACTATATCATTCGATCATTTGTCAACTTTATTTCTCACAAATTTTTTATCAACTAGTGATGGTCTTAGTAGTGAAGCTCAAAACAATATTTATTTAGCCCGTCTAGAGTTGTATCAAGTATCCCACAAAATGTAGGTTTACATAATATAAAGTCAAGTAGTATTATTTTAAGAAGGTATTCTCTTCATTCGTTAGAAGTATTTTGTCTAAAACATCACAATCAGATTTTGGAGTCTCAGTTTCGAATAGTTCCGGTTCACCATTTTAACCAAGGTAACGTCTCTTTAGTTTCTGGATTTTTCATCGTCATTCTTGGAACTTTTTGGTATAATTTTTGGATGATGGAACTACATGATCATGTGTTTAAATTGCATCTTATATGTTAATAAGACGTCGAGTGATTTATGAAATCATGCAGGAAATATCGATCAATAAGTCGTTGATCATGATGAGTTGAGTTTCCGATTCAACTTTGTGGACACACAATCAAAGTCATCAAAAACAAGACATACATTTCTTTTTGATTTTTCATGATTAAAAGAGACGAGTTTGAGGATGGTTTCAAAAACTAAACATACATTTCACATCGATTTTTCGAAACAAAAAAAAAAAGGTTTTGTTAAAGGTGATGGTATTGTATTATGCTACAACAATTAACCTTTTATATAGCTACACCACCAAAACCTTCAACAAAAGATATAAGAAAATAAAGTGTAAAGAAGCTTATAAAACCGCTTTCATTCTCAACCCTATTCGATGTGGGACAACATTAAAACATAAACTTTGTTAAATGAGACCACAAGTACACAACAAGAAGCAATGACACAAAATATTGAGGCGGTATCCCATTATCAATAAAATCGTGAAACTAACATATCGTTGGTCCGGTTGAGCCAATATCTTGAATCAAATGCGAGCTAGGGATCTTCCTACTAAAATAACAAAAAAGCTATGAAAACATACACTAACAATTGCTCGATAAATTAATTCTTAGCCGCAAAATGCGTGACTCAGTGGGATTGCAAATCCTCCTGCAACTAAATTGTTTCAATGGTCTTCGTAAATTGAACAAATGAAGAACAATGACTTTCTAAAATATTTAATTTTATCGTTAAGGACAATTTTTTTTTTATGGTGTTTGATTTCTTTTTTAAATTAACTCAATATAAAATATTTGAGTTCTTTTTAAACAAATAATGAACAATGACTATATAAAATATTTAATTTCTGGAAAAATTATTTGATGGTATTTGATTTCATTTTTAAAATATGATTTCATTATTAAAAAAATATTTTATTTCTTGTTAAGAATTCTCGTTAAGAAAAACTTTTATAGTACTTGATGTATTTTTTTATGTAATTAAAAAAGTAAATACACAAGTGATATATTTGCTCCTTAAGATGTCACAAGTATATATGTCATTTAATACACATAGTAGCATTAAGTGTAATGTGGTATATAAACCCACTTTCATTTGCATCCCAAAACAATGTGGGATGCATTAAACGCAAACTTTGTTAAATGAGGCCACACGTTCCAAAATGAAGCGATGACACAAAATCGTAAAACTGAATTTTTGTATTAATTAAATGATGAAACTTTATGATTGATATAATACAACAACTATGAAAATACACACAAACGATTGTATGCTGGCTAAACTCTTAGCCTCAAAATGCTTTACATAGTGGGATTGATGTCCTCATGTTCTTGCGACTATCCGTTTCAATGGTTTTAGTAGGTGAGGCCTAAAACAAGGTTTTTCTTATCCCATCCAAACTTACATCCAAGTATCCAACAAAATGCTGGTTAGTGGATACATAAAATTATAACAGAAGTAAAAACAACAGGTACAACTTACCAAGGTCAATGGCGTGTTTAATAATTCAAGTATTATTTTAACAAAATAAAAAAAAAAAAAAAAAAAAAAAAAAAAAAAAAAAAAAAAAAAATCAAAAAATCTAGAGTTTGAGGATGGTTTAAAAAGGAAAGATTCATTTCGCATTGATTTTTCAAAAGAAAAGAAAAGGCTTTGCTAGAGACCTTGGTGTTGTATATGCTACAATAATTAACCTTTTCTCTAGATACACAAAAGCCTTCTGCAAAACCTAGAAAAAAATGAAGTAAGGAGGATTATAAAGCCGGTTTCATTCTTAGCGTTGTTTGATGTAGGACAGTATTAAATCACAAGCTTTGTTAAATGAGACCACAAGTACCAACAGAAAGCAATGACACAAAATATTGAGGCGATATCATACTATCAATGAAATCGTGAAACTTGACATTTGATATAAGTTACAAGACAAGAGCCATGAAATTTGTCGTAAGGTATTAAAGTTTTAAAGTTGTCATTCAGGTTACTCAACTTCTTGCAACCAGTTATATTTGTTATTATGTTTTTGGTAACCGGATATAACCGATAAAAATCCTACATGGCTAATTTTTTAAGTACAAAACGGTCTTTGTGGTTTGTCGAGTATCATGGATTTAGTCCCTTTACCACTATTTCTGTTAGTTTGACCATTTTTTATACATTTCCATACGTTTTTATCCGCTTTTATACGTTTTTATCCGTTATAATCCGTTTTCATACATTTTTATCCGTTTTTATACGTTTTTATCCGTTTTTATACATTTTTGTCCGTTTTTTACATTTTCGTTCGTTTTTATCCGTTTTTATTCATTTTCATCCTTTTATACGTTTTCACCCATTTTTATATATTTTTGTCTTTTTTATCCGCTTTCGCTCATTTTCATGCGATTTTCTCTGTTTTTATACGTTTACATTCGTCTTTATACATTTTCGTTCGTTTTTATATGTTTTCATCCGTTTTTATACGTTTTATTCAGTGTTTATATGTTTTCATCGTTTTTAACCATTTTTGTCCGTTTTTAAATGAAAACATAAGAAAAACATATAAAAACGGACCTAAGCGTATAATGATAGACGAAAATTATAAAAACGGATAAAAGAAAATAAGAAAGCATATAAAGACCTTGCTAACGTATTAATAGCTAAATATATAATAAACAAATTATGGACTAAATTCATGATACCTCACAAATCATAGAGACCTAACGTGTCAATGTTTGATAAGTGAAAGTGCTAACAACATGTTGCCCACCCTGGGAGTGACCTGAGTGTACTGTTTTAAAAGGTTCAGTAACACATAAAACAAACCCGTGATGTTGAGTAACCTGGATGACAACTTTAAAACTTTAATGCCTTAGAACAAATTTCACGCAGACTTTCATGACTTCTTTCTATAATAACCTAAGTTTAAATACTTGAAGAACAATATTTTGTTGCAACAACTTACAATGGTCAATGGCCCGCCTATAAATTCAAGTATCATTCTAAGAAAATTAAAATAAATAAATAAAAATAAAATATATATATTTTCTTCAACATAAGTCACATGGAAAATACTTCCTTGGCCATTTATTTCCATCTAAATTCACTTTAAAATTTAGCCATTTGTTCATTTGTTCTAAGCTTTTGTCTGAAACATCACAATCAATTTCAAAACGTCACTTTGCAATTTGTCAATAGCTTTGGTTGATTTTTATACGAACGAACATTCTACAGTTTATGTCCCTTCGGGGACATCAGATAATTTATGCATTTATCATCTTCAGTGTAATTTTGAGATGCTAAAAGTTCGTGATCGTGTGTTAATAATCACATATACTAAGTGCTAACAGTATGTTAAATAGGTGTTTGAATAAAAGCTTTTTGTGATCAAGTAAAATGACCTTACACAATTTTGATTTCTTTTTGAACAAATAAAGAAAAACGACTTCATAAAGTATTTGATTTATTTTAAAAGAAATTTTTTAAATGCTTTTAAAAGGACAAAAAGTTAAATTTTTTTTTTGAAAGATTTTAGTCTTTGTGTGCTAGATGTAGGGCTGAGCATCAAAGGTCCAAAACCGAACCGGACCGACAAAAACTGAACCGACCCGATAGGTTGGTTCGATTTTGGTTTCATGTTTAACATGTTTTCGGTTTCGGTTCGGTTCGGCCCAAAACCGATAAAAACATACCTAAATACACCTAAACCAAATCGAACCGACGGCCCGACACAAAACCGAACCGATCCGACGGCCTGTCGGTTCGGCCCAAAACCGACAAAAACATACTTAAATACACCTAAACCAAACCGAACCGACGGCCCGACACATAACCGAACCAACCCGACGGCCTGTCGGTTCGGTTTCGATTTAGGTTTTTCATGAATTTTGTCGGGCCGTCGGTTCGGTTCGATTTTAGTTTAGGTTTTTCATGAATTTTGGTTTTCGAATTTTGTCGGTTCGGCCCAAAACCGACAAAAACATACTTAAATACACCTAAACCAAACCGAACCGACGGCCCGACACATAACCGAACCAACCCGACGGCCTGTCGGTTCGGTTTCGATTTAGGTTTTTCATGAATTTTGTCGGGCCGTCGGTTCGGTTCTATTTAAGTTTAGGTTTTTCATGAATTTTGGTTTTCGAATTTTGTCGGTTCGGGTCCGACGCTCGGCCCTAGCTAGATGTTACATGCATTAAACTTTTTCATAACTATCTTACAAAGACTTTAAACTCACATTCACGGTTTTAATTTATAATGAGCAGTTTAATCCCACTTCAATTTTTATCTTTGGCCAATGTGGGACAATATCAAAACACAAAATACTCCACGCTTTTAACAAGTAAGAAGAACAGATTTATAAATTATTTACCTAAATACACCTAAACCGAATTGAACCGACGGCCCGACACAAAACCGAACCGACCCGACGGCCTGTCGGTTCGGCCCAAAACCGACAAAAACATACTTAAATACACCTAAACCGAACCGAACCGACGGCCCGACACAAAACCGAACCAACCCGATGGCCTGTCGGTTCGGTTTCGATTTAGGTTTTTTATGAATTTTGTCGGGCCGTCAGTTCGGTTCGATTTAGGTTTAAGTTTTTCTTGAATTTTGGTTTTCGAATTTTGTCAGTTCGGGTCCGACGCTCAGCCCTAGCTAGATGTTACATGCATTAAACTTTTTCATAACTGTCTTAGGGGCTGTTTCTTTTTTTTTCCTGTTTGGAAATAGTTCTTGTTTAGATTAAGGATCTTATTTGGAATAAGAATCATGTGAACACATACTCGTTTCTTTTTCATACTAAATGGCAATCATAAATAACCAAACTGTCCAAAATACCCTTGTCTTTAATATCAGTATGATGTTTTTGTTTTATACTTGTGACCCAAAAACAACAACAAAATAAAACTCAAACAATCAAAATTCAAGATCTTGTTCAATTAAAGGACAAAATCCCATATTAAAAATAACAAGTACTTGGCAATTCTTTTTACTCTTTCTCCAAATAAATATCCAACAATAACAACCCAGAAAAGCTTCACGTCAATTTCCAAATTCACCCATTACAACTTTTGTTGTGAACCTAAAATCATAAACAACTTTCTAAAAGATTGCTCAATCATGTTTAACAATAAACCCCCAATTTTTATAAACAATAAACCCCCAATTTCAACAATATGGATGCATTGACGGCACCGACAACTTGGAGGCGGGGAAGGCAACAATAAGAACATCGCTAACGAAAAGGAGCGACGGCAAGAAGGTCACGAGCAAGAAGTAGTGACAACGGACTGAACTTTGTTGGGAAGATGAGACCTGGAAATAATTGTTGAAGTGGAGGAAATAATTGTAGAACGCCGACGAAGTTGACAGTGATTAGAAGAGCAGATGGAGTGAGATTTTTATTTTTAAAGTTAAAGAAACAATGAGGAAAAGGGTATATATGTAATGGTGTGTCCTAGATGTGGAAGCCTCTCCTTTTTACTCTCTTCTATCTAGGATATTAAGTCAAAAAGAAACAGCCCCTTACAAAGACTTTAAACTCACATTCACGGTTTTAATTTATAATGAGCATTTTACTCCCACTTCAATTTTTATCTTTGGCCAATGTGGGACAATATCAAAACACAAAATACTCCACGCTTTTAACAAGTAAGAATTTATAAATTATTTGCCTTGGAAAAATTGAAATTCCAAGATAATCTTTTAACACAAATGCTAAAAATGTGATGATAAGCCTTATAAACACAGATTCGTTTTTATCCATAACCAATGTGGGTCATTATGAGTTGGGTTACCAATTCCAACTTTGTGAACACACAATCAAATCATCAAAAACTAAACATACATTTCGTTTCGATTTTTCAAAAATAAAAAAGACACTACACTAAAAGTATGGTGCCGTGCTTCAAGACAACTTGATGGATAATGCCGAAAGGAACATGTGAAGGGATATGATGAGAAAGAATCAACCTTTAATTGTGTTAAGGGACGAGGAACTGCGTTAATAGCATCTTTTTTACGAAGTGCTAATAGCATCTCCAATCGAGTGCTTGATCAAAAGCTTTTAACGATTAAGAATAACAATCTTATAAAATATTTGGCTTATTTTTTTAAGCAAATAAAAAAGAATGATTTTATAAAGTATCTAGCTTCTTTGCTCAAACAAAAAAGTATGTAAGAAAAGTTGTTGCAAGTATTAACTTTAACAAAAAAGTACTTAGAAAGGTAATTGTATTAGTAACTCTTTTCATTGTTAACTTAAAATCACCTTCAAAGCACTTTCACATTTTTGAAATGTAATGAGCTTTATAAACTCGCTTTCACTTTTATCCCTAACCAATATAGGAGGACATCAAAACACAAATTCTGTTATATGAGACCACAAGTTCCAACATGAAACAATGACACGAAATCTGGAGACTGGATCTTCCCCATCAATTAAAACGTGAAACTCAAATGTTTTAAAAATTGTTCGCGTCAAAGTTTTAATATTTGTTTCATTTGTTCAAAAGCTTTTGTCTTAAGGATGCATGTGTAATAGACTTTATATGTTAAGGTAAATTTTGATGCTCTGATCTGCACTTTGCAGCTTCCCGCTAGGTGCCACTGGCCGACCAATGTCTTCATGGTATCCATTTTTTTCCTTCTGAATTCAGAAGTATAATATGAGTATATGACATAACAGAACGATGGATTAGATGATGTTTGAAGAATATCATTATATGTGAATTCGATAGCGTGATAAAATTATTTCATTCAATCATTCATCAATTTCCTGTCTCACAAATTTAATTTGTCACCTGGTAGTGGTCTTGGTATATGAAGGCCAAAACAATTTTTCTTCAAGCCCATCTAGAGCTACATTCAAGTATGTTACAAACAAATTTAACCAAAGTAAAAACACTAGGTACATCTTACAAAATAGTCAATGACCTGTTTTAAAAGTCATGTATCATATTAAAGAAATATTACAAAAAGGATAATTTGTACATCATAAATCACATGAAAATTACTTCTTGACAGTTTTATTTGTTATCCAAACTCACTTCACATTTTAAGCATCTCTTCATTCGTTCAAAATATTATGTGTAAAACATCGCAATCGATTTCAGAGCATTAGGTATTGAATAGCTCTGGTTCAACTTTATACCCAAGGTAAAGTTTAATTTCCACATTTTCATCTTTGTTCTTGGAACTTTTTAAGACCTTTGGAATGCTAGAACCACATGATCATGCATTTAAATTGCATCTTTTATCTTTGTCAATGAAGCTTTAATTATGTTTAATTTCAAATTTTGTTCCGACTTCACCAATATAACCATAAAGAAGGCAAGGATAATATAGTCATTTCAAGTCATATTGATGAAGTCGAAGCAAATTTGAAAGTACATTGTTGAAGTCATTGAGCAAAAAAATAAGTGTTTTAAGTCGGCAAAAATTTGAAAGTACGAGGCTATTTTTTAGCTTTTACACTAAAAAAACAAAAACTAAACATACATT